>JAYMFT010310476.1:0-10126 GCA_038088735.1 Panulirus argus | reverse complement strand
TTTCCATGCCCGATACGCCTGATCCCTTGCCTGAATGGCCTCAGAACAGGAAAGGTTGAACCATGGATTGGATGAAGTAGTAGTCTTGAAGGAAAAGGGGATAAATGCTTCCATTCCCGCATGAATAACGTGTTATGCGCTTGGTAGAGACAGAAACATTACCGCATAAGAGACAGTAATTTACCTAGGGAAAGTCAGAAAAAAGGTTATGTAAGTTATTCCAGTCAGCTTTGTTCAGGTGCCAGTATTTACGCTTAGAAAGGACTGCTGGAGGGGGATGTGCCGTTAGAATAGATACATTAATGAGAGTATGATCAGATGAACCAACTGAGGGTGAGATTGTGTATTTACAGTGAGATGGACTAGAAGTGAAAAACAAATCCAGAATATTAGAAGAGTGGTCATAGCGGTCAGGAATATGGGTAAGGTGGGAGATAATGTGCTCTAAATCATTGAGAATGGAGAACGTGAGGGCTTCAATCCCTCCACTGTCCATATGGGAAGAATTCAACCATTCCCTATGGTGAACTTTGAAATCCCCAAGATAGAGGATCTCAGCTTGCGTGTGAGGAAATGTCACAGTCTCATGGCAGGAGTTTAAATAGTCGAAGAAGGAAACAAAGTTTGTAAAATTAGGGGAGCAGTAGGCGAAACAGAGGACAAGTGTGGTAGTAGGGAGACACTTTGAGCCACATAACATAAAAGTTTGGGGTTTAAGGTCCTTGAGGCATGCAACAGGTGTGTTTATGTTGGAATAAGCACAAACAACACCTATGAAACGGAAACGCGAGTGGAGATTATAGTTACATTTGAAAAGGGGACTCGTGAGAACATTATTAGGCAACTGTGTCTCAAACAGAAGTAAGATATTAGGTGAGGTATTAGACTGATGGTGTTCAACTGAGAAGAGGTTACTAGAGAGACCACAAATGTTGGTATAGTGAATAGAAAAAGAGGAAGGTCTCACAGAGAAGGGAAAGTCATGGGAGGGGCCGGTACTGCTACTGCTAGAGCCCTCCCTCTCATAGGCAGTAGAGTCAGGCTGAAACCCAGAGATTCTTAGGACCCCATGATGCCGGGGAGTAGGGGCCACATACTGGACGGACACTGTCATCATGAGCTTATAAATGTCAGGGCGGATAGGAATTGGCAAGAGTACTTATGTGAAAAAAGTAATGATAATAAGCAAGGTATGATTAGGTGTGTGGCGCTTGTAAGAAGATGGCAGGACTAGCCCGTTAGTCCCGTTTTGACAAGACAGGAAGTGAGACCAGCAATCCTGACATGGAGAGTGTAGGATGGTTCCGAGCACTACTTTAACGCTCCTCAGTCAGGACAGTAGTACCATCTTGGGCGGCTGTTGTCAACAACCTACAAAGGTGGGAGAGGATGAAGTTTGGAGTGATAGTAACCATTGGAAATAAGGCTATAAAAACAAATTTACTCATAGAAAGTCAGTCCTGTTGAAGTCTACCCATACATGCTGGAGAATGTCCAGAGGCACTTGTTAGACCACAGACAGTAATGTCCAGTAAATCATTTGTATAAGCTGTAGTTCTAAAGATGTGAAAGAGGCAAATGTTGTGCCTGTATTTTAGAAGGGGGATCAGAAAATTGTACTGAACTGCAAACCAGTTAGTTAGACCAGTCTCACTAACAAGTATGGTTTGTAAAACAGTTAAAAAGGTAATCAGAAAATAAATGTATAATGTTCATGCAAAGGAGAAACTTTCTAACTGGGAGACTACATGGTTATAGGGAAAGATCATTCATAACCAATCTTTTAGACTTCTGTGACATGTGAGTCCATTGTAGATAAGAGATGGATGGGTAGATGATGTGTTCATGGACTGTCAATAAGTCTTTGATATAGTCCCTCATTGGAGGCCAAGTAAAAAGCTAGATCTACTGGCAGGAATTAAGGGATGAGCTCCTTCACTGGATAGAAGACTACCTTATTGAAGAAAGAAGCAAAGAACACAGGTAAGAGGTTCATCCCCAAGGTGGGATGGTGTTATAAGTCTTGAGCCCACTGCCCTTCTTTGAAATAATGATGATGGTTGCATCATCCTACAGGGGGACCTAAACAGACTCCAAAGTTGGTCAGATAAGTGGATGATGAAATTCAGAGTATGTACAAGGTGATGAGAATGGGACAGAGTGTGAGAAGGCAATGGTGTGATTATTACCTATCAGGAAATGGATTACAGGAATCTGCATGTGAAAGAGATCTTGGGGTCAGAATTGTGCCTGATTTATCATTTAGCTTTACCGTAGGAGATTTGTGAAAGAGGTATACTGTCTCCTGGCAAATATAAGAATCACGTTCATATGTATGGACAAGGACTTGTTTGTAATATCATTCACCGCATACATATAATAGACCAAAATGGGATTATATGCATAAAGAAAGACTTTTATTGAGAGGATACAGAGAAGAGCAACTAAGATGGTAATTGAATATGAAGCTGAGGGCTTCAAAGTTGCCCTCTGTGGAGGAGAGTAGAGAGAGAGAGGGGGGACCTGATATACCCCTTAAGTTTTTAAGAATTCCTTAGACATTCCATTTTCAACATGTCCACAGTCTTCCTTTCTCTTGCATTCAGGGCCCAAAACTTGCATCCATGCAACACTGTCAGGACTATTTTGTCTTCCATCATAACCATCTCAGCACTATGAGATATTATCTGTTGCTTCCTATCCCATCAGATAATTTGCTTTAGCCCCATGGTTTTATTTGCTGTCAGGCACACTCCCAGGTACTGAAAGCATCCCAGTTTCTCCAGGTCCTCCTTCCTTAAACTGAAACTCAGATCCTCTTGCAGCATCTCATTACCTTCCTTTTGTTCATTTTTGCTCTCAACTTACTTTTTTCACACACTCTTACATATTGTCACCATCATCTGGATTTTATCTTTTAAGTCTGCCACAAATGCCAAGTCATCTATAAACAGCAATTGATTCACCTTCCATGACCCCCCCCCCCCACCCTTAGCAAATTGTAGACCTGTCCCTTGCTCTATGATGCTTGCTTTCACCTCTCTCACTACCCTGTCTGTAAACAGGGTAAACCAGCAAAGTGACATCCGTAATCCATCCTCATGTACTCAAAGAGTGTGCCTCAAAACTTGCACCTTTTCTGTTTCTGTTTAAAAAAACGAAAGCTTTTCCTTCTCCTTCAAAGCATGTACTGATACATCCCATCCCTAAGAAGGGTGACCATTTTGACCCCTCTAACTATTGTCGTAATGCTTTGACATGTTTTAGTAATGTCTGGTTATCATACCTGAAAGATTTAGGGGAGTCATGTGTACTTGCCTTTGACATATCCAAAGCTTCTGACAGAGTATGGCATCGGTGTCTCATCTCTAAGCTCCCCTCTTTTGGCTTCCCTCCCTCATTTTACTCCTTCATATCTGGCCAATCTATACCTGTGGTTGTTGATGCATCAGCTTCCCCCCCTTTTCTCCAACAACTGCTCTCCTCCTCCAGATCATAGTTGTTGAGAAAGACATGAGAAGGTAGAGAGTTCCAAAGCTTTGACATGCAGGGAAAAAAGCAGTTATCAAAACAACACACCCTTGAGTTGCTGATGGCCACACAATAATTATGTGACACAGCAGCTAGCCAAGTATTGCATGTTCTAGCTAGTGGTGGGGGCACACAAGCAGCCAGCTCTCGGAAGCAAAAACCAAAGTAATACCTATAGATGAGGAAAAGTGAACCAACATTATGGCATAGGGCAATGGGGTCAAGTTTGGAGGTTAGCCTTGGACACTTTATACGTCGGACCGCTTTCAACTCAACTCTGTCAAGTAAGGATGCAGTGCTAGAATCACCCCAGATGCAAGTGCAGTACTCCATCAAGGACAATTCAGTCCCTTGTATAAACAGAGCAACTGTTCACAAGAAAAGAAGTTGCAACATCTAAGCAGGGCACCCATTTTCTTAGAGGTAGACTTAGGTATTCCCATAATATGGGGTTTCCAAGAAAGAGTGGATGTGACAGTAATACCAAGTATGTTCATTGAGTCAAGAGGTGGAATTACAGAACCATCAAAGAAGAGACAAGAGTTTTGAGGAGTTTTGATAGAGAGATGGATAGAAATTGGGTCTTGGAGACATTAAACTTAACAAGATTTTATGTACCCCACTGAGATATCCTGTCCAAGTTTATTGAGGAAGCTGTGTCAAGACAAGATGCAGATCGAGAGAGAGAAGAGGGAGCAGAATTGAAGGATGTGGATGAATGCAGTGTTGACTCGTCAGCGTATGAGTGCATTGGATTGTTTGTGGAAGAGAGGAAATTGTTAAGAATAAGGAGAAAAAGTGTAGGAGACAGGACAGAACCTTGAGGGACACTGCTTTTGAAGGAGAAAAGAGGGGAGGCTGATCTATCAACAATCACAGAGATAGATCAGCCAGAAAGGAAGCTAGATATGAAGGTGCAAACTGAGGGAGGGAAGCCAAAAGAGGGGAGCATAGAGATGAGACCCTGATGCCACACCCTGTCAAAAGTCTTAGATATGTCAAGGGCAACTACACTTGACTCCCCAAAATCTTTCAGGGATGATAATCAGACATTAGTAAGTTAGGCAAGAATATCACCAGTAGCTCTCGCCTTACGGAAGCCATACTGGTGATCAGAGAGAAGACTGTGATTTTCAAGGTGTTTAAGGGTATGGAGTTGAGGAAGGACTGAAAGACTGGAAATGGTAGATGTCAAAACAACAGGATGATAGTTAGAGTGGTCAGAACAGTCACCCTTCTTAGAGATGGGATATATCAAAGCATATTTGGAAGGAGAATGAAAAATTCTGGTTTTTAAACAGAAACGGAACAGATTAGCAAGTACAAGTGCAAGTTCACAGGCACACTCTTTCGGTACATGGGGATGGATGCCATCAGGATCATAAGCTTTGCTTGTGTCCAGAGAAAGAAGCGCTATATGGACAGTCCGAAAAGAGATTACAGGAAGAAGCATAGGTTCAGTAAGCAGAGCATCAGGGGTGAAGGAATGTTAGAGTCATCCAAGGTGAAGTTAGAAGAGAAACGGGGACCAAAGAAGGTTGCCTTTGCTATCGGAGAGACAGCTATAGTACCATCAGTGCAGATAAGTGAAGGGAAGGTAGAGTGACAGAAGTTGTTAGAGATGCCCATGGATAAAGACCAGAAAGATCTATCAGTGGATGACAAGGAGAGGTTATCGCACTTCCTTTGAATAAAGGAATGCTTCGCCACACGGACAACATGCTTGCAGCGATTATGGGCACTGATAAAAGCTAAATGGGAGCCAGAGGAAGGAGAGTTTTTCCAAGCCCGATATGCATGATCCCTTGCCTGAATGGCCGCAGAATAGGAACGGTTGAACCATGGATTGGATGAAGAGGTCGTCTTGGAGGAAGAGGGGATAAATGCTTCCATTCTCTCAAAAATAACCTTTGCTATGTGTTTAGCAGAGACAGAAGCATCACCACATAAGAAACAGTAATTTACCCAAGGAAAGTCAGAAAAGAAGTTATGTAAGTTATTCCAGTCAGCTTTGTTCAGGTGCCGGTATTTATGCTTAGAAGGGCTGCTTGAGGGGGAGGTGTCATTAGAATAGATACATTAATGAGAGTATGATCAGATGAGCCAATTGGGGGCAAGATTGTGTATTTACTGGAGAATGGAGTAGAGGTGAAAAACAAATGCAGAATATTAGGAGAGTGGTCACAGTGGTCAGGAATGTGGGTAGGCTGGGAGATGATTTGCTCTTATTCATTGAGAATGGAGAACATGAGGGCTTCAATCCCTCCACTATCCGTATGAGAGGAATTCAACCATTCCCTAAGGTGAACATTGAAATTCCCGAGGTAGAGGATCTCGGCTTGTGAGTGAGAGGATGTCAGTCTCATGGCATCTTGGCTTGCGGGTGAGAGGATGTCAGTCTCATGGCAGGAGTTTAGATAGTTGACATAGTTGAGTCGAAAGCAGTCCGGCTTATAAACTGTCCCAGTATTGGTTAACTTACCTTCTATAGGTATTACTTTTGTTTTTGTTCCCGAAAGCTGGCTGCTTATGTGCTGCCATCACATGTTAGACCAAGCAAGCTGCTGCATCACATGATTACATGATGACTGTGTTGCCATTGACAACTCAAGGGTAGACCATTTTGATAACTGCTTCTTTCACTTCATGTGGAAGCTTTGAATCTCTCTACCTTTTCATGTCTCTTCCAGTAACTATGACCTGGCACAATATAAGGGACAGGTTTTTTACTTCCTCCAAAATTTGCAAATACTTTCCCTTGTCTTTTCTTTTTTGCTTTTATGATACTCTCCTTATTTCAATTAAGGCCTGGCCTTATTGTGAACATTTGTCCATGACTGGAGCCTTCAACATAAAAAAAGAAAACAACATAAAGAAAAAGAAAAAATTGAATGGGAACCACTCACCCTCCTTCCTTCCTTCTCATACAGATGCTTAACTGTCCTGGTAAATGCTCCTCACTACATTTAGTGACTTTTCATATATGTGAAACATTTGTTGCAACTTCCATTTTTTTTTTTTTTTTTTTTTTTTTTTCTAGTAAGACACGCAGAATGTGTTAACCTCATCTTATTTCATAAGGTTCCTCATTTTGTGTTCTGTATGCAAAAGGATCACGGGGGTAAAAACTTGAATCTCCTTTTCCAAAAAATAAAGCTGTTCTTGCTTGTATATCAGATGAATATTCACACCTGAAATCCAGGCTGATACACATTGGCACTGGACATCAAAGATACCTCAAAGATGATCTGTCTCTGCCTGTCACTAGAGCCTGAAAGATAATGGCTAAAATGACAGAGCTCTACTCCTTAGGGTACAAACAAAGCAAGTATGTTATCATTTATACCTGGAAAATGCTAGAGGGTATTGTCCCCAAATTGCACTCAGAAATAACTACTTGCTGGCATGAGAGGCATGTGAGAATTGGTGAAATAATACCTCTGAAACCTAAAAGTGTGATATGCACGAAAAGAAAGAGAACTTTAAATATCCAGGGACCAAAAGTCTTTAGCACCTTGCCTGCAATCATGAAAAACACCTTGGGATACACATTGGAAATGTTTAAGAGTGTACCAAACTAGAAAGGCTGTGGGGGCTACATGAGCCATTGAGCTGCAGCCTCCAACGGCTTGGTTGTCCAACAACCCAACCCAACTGCCTGGACCTACCCTGGAATGTGTGGGTAGAAGACCCTGAAAACTTGAAAACTTCACCAGGTAACCACCACCAGTTGTTCAGCTACAATGTCTGAAGAGCCTGTTGGTATGTTGAATATGAAAAATGGGGGTTTAACTGCTTAATTGTCATGGTAGTATATGTCTTGAATGGAGGATTCAGTGAACTGTAACTCATAAATCTCAGTTGCTGGTTGTCAAGAATGGGACATCCATGTGTTTGGCAGCTTGGCTTTCCATTCAGTGGATATGTATGATTCCATTGTAGAAAAACAAAGAAAGGCCATATCCACTTGCATCTTTTCTCTAACCGTTATGTGTAATGTACTGAAAGTTATAAGGCAGTGCTGATGTAGTAATTACAAAATTTTATGGGAGATTGATGTGTTCTTTCATTACTTACAAGTATAGATGTTTCATTACATTTAAGGTAGTCAAACTAACATTTATGAAATTTAGATATGATAGAAATAAAGCTTAATTTTGAATAGGAATTAATGATTTAATAATGAAATATCCAACAGATTCCTGACAATGATGTACAGATTGTCTTTGAGTGGGATCCAGCAAAGGTGATTGCAGAACGACAGAATGTTGAGGAATGGGTGGCACATAATGTTGTTACTATGTTTGACCAAGAAAACACCTTGCCTTTCATAGCACGTTATCGAAAGGATAAAACAGGAAACATGGAAGTAGAAAAGCTTCGTGAAATCCAGAATGCTTATTCACAGTTAAAGTAAGTAATTTTACAATTACAGATTAGCCACAAACTTCTGTAGTTGTATGCAAATCTTAGCTCCTTATAGTTTCATGATTAGAGTGTTGGTAATGCCTTTTGTGATCACAGTTCATCAGAAATTCTGTATCTGTGTATTTGTATACTATATATGTATTTTCCTATTTGTTTTCTTATGCAACATATCTTTCTGTCGGTATTAGGTTATCAGATCCCATCTATATTTGATTAATTTCAGTCAAAGGTCAGTGGTATAAAGGGTGTATTGAAGTTGAAGGTGTAGGGAAGATGGCTTTGACTAGATCAGTAAGGGTCAGGTTAATGACCATAAGTATTGGGGCTGTAGTGAAGATGGCATTTGACATGACTAGTAAGTGTCAATTCAAAGGCTTTCTTCACTAATGATTAGAGTTGTTTAGTATGTAGTGAAGTGTGGTTTTAATGAAGATGGCCTTTGATATAATATTTAAGGTTTAGGTCAAAGGCCAGTACTGTTGAGAGTGAAGAGATGTATTGTATTGAAGATTGGGATGTAATGAAGATCAGGCAGGGCTAAATCAATTTAACTATCTATATCTCTGACACCTGTTCCAACTGGAACTCCCTCAAAGGGGTGGCCATGGCAACAGTCTCCATAACTAAAGAACTCCAATGCCACATCATAGCCTTTAGTGCCTCACCCTTAACAGGCCACTGATAGAGGGCATGTCTAGCACAGTGTTTGCAGAGGCTCCTACCTAATGTTCCTGTTGGTTTGTAATGTTGAAAGTGTGGTTAAAATAGCCTTTGACATGACCTTTAAATAAAATGCCTGTGGTTGTAAGGATATGGTGAAGATAAGTGTATGGTGAAAATGAGGAAATACTGAAGATAAGCATATAGTGAGGGTAAAGATGTAGTAAAGATAGTCTTTTGCTCAAACCATAAGGTTCATGTCAAAGGTGTCAAGGATGTGATGAAGAGGAGGATTTTGTGAAGGTGAGGATTTATTGATGAAGTGCAGGATGTAGCCTTTCACTTGACTCATAATTTTGAGGTAAGAGGCCATTGCTGTCATGGATGTAATGAAAATGAGGGTATAATGAAGATGGTGGTGCAGTGAAGATGATTCAGGGTTAGGTTAAAGGCCAGTAGTATTAAGGATGTAATGAAGATAGCCTTTGTCAACAGCCTGTGGAATTTAGGGTTTAGTGAAAATGTGTTTGTTGAGGGTGTAGTGAAGATGTGTTTGTCAAGGGTGAGATGAAGATGATGTTGTCAAGTATGAAATGAATTTTGTTTTTTCAAGGGTCTATTAAAAATGTGTTCTTCAAGGGTGAAGTGGATATGTATTCATTCAAAATGAAGTGAAATTAAGTTTTTTGGGGGTGTAATAGAAATGAAGTTGGTGGTGTCCTCCACCATAGTGAACAAGATTGAGAATCATGGTGCAAAAGAAGATATTGTATGTGTTTGCTAATGCTTGTTTTTCTTGGCAATCTGTATATTATTTTTAGCCATTCATATGGGTGGGTCAAGTTAATACAGTCTCTCAGTGCACTTACACATATGGTGAGTTCACATCCAGTGAATTTAAAGAGCAAAGGCATGCCTTGTATTATGGAAAAATGAGAACTCTAAGAGAAAGATGCATGCTTTCATAAATGAGGTTGTATTACACTTTATGCAGCACCCAAAATAGTTGTTCCATGACACCATAATTTTTACCCATTGTATATGTTATTTCACTGTACTGGGATTCCCCAATTCATGAATAGGTTATGTTCCTGGACAGTATTCATATGTTGAGTTGTTGTAAGTCGGAAAATATAAATGTTGATAGCTCACAAAATATTTAAGAAAGTATCTGTATCTGACATCAATGATATATTAAGTATTGTTTTCTGATATGCTTAATAATCCATCATATTTAAGCAACATTTAATGCCAAAAAATCTAATTTAGGTATTTCCATTGTTTGTTTGTATTAGTTATTGATTGCATGTCAGAGTAAGAACAAAATAATGTTTTTTGAAGCTTGTATGTAGTAATGAGTGTTCATAGGTCAGACATTCATAAGTTAGGAACTCACCATTGGAAAGCTACTTTTATAATGCAAAGACTAATGAAAACAGTTATTAGTTAGCCCTTCGAACTACCATAGTTTTTTTTTTTTTTTTTTTTTTTTTTTTTTTTTTTTTTT
>JAYMFT010310465.1:0-10126 GCA_038088735.1 Panulirus argus | reverse complement strand
TATATATATTCGGCTAGCCTGTGTCGTCGTCAGTTGATGAAAAGGACTACAGTCTTAAGGAGGAACGCCTCCATCCATTCTGCTTCTGATCGAAGCGCAGCTCTGAAGCTTCATGTACCTCATAAAATGGATACTGTGGTTCAGTTTAATAATAGTAATAATATCATTAATAATAATAATAATAATAATAGTAATAATGATGATAATAATAATGACAATAAACTATAAGGCATCCTTTTTCTTAAAGTTATCGAAGAAATCTGCTTTATGTCTATGACTCTTCAGTAATAATGAGTCCGTCATGTTTAGAGAGAAAATATAAGAACGCACTTCTCATGTTGTTCCCGCTCCTCCCTCCCCTCTTTAGGGTAGATATCGTGGTTTACCTTCGGGGAAGTCCTTAGTTTACCCTGGATAACGAGGAAGAAAGGACAAGGAAGAGGGAGTGGGGAAAGAGGTGGGAACAATAGTCATTGTTGAGGTGTGGTGACGGTGATGGTGGTGTCTGGCAACGTACGTCATAAGTCTGATGTGTCTGTTTGTCTGTGTCAGTCAGTGAAAGTGAGCAAGTTAGTGATTTTTTTTCTCTCTCTCTCTTTCTGATGTTACTGAATTATTTTCCCTTTATAACAGAACAATAAGTATAGTCCATAAAGAGTAACTCGACAAAAAGGGAGGTTTAAAATCTCCTCAGCAGACTGCTAGATGTTAGTACTGGGGTTAAGCTAGGCTATGGGTACTATTGGCGTTCTAGCCTATCTTGAGCTGGATAATGCTAGGCTATCGGTACTGTTGGAGCTCTGGCCTATCTGGAGATGTTAATCATGTGAACTGCAAAATTTGAGGCTAGAGGTTTGGATGCAAAGTTGAAATCTATGTCTTAGACTCTGAAATGATAGAGCTTTTAAGAGACAGTGCCACAAAAACCCTCCAAGAAACGGCACAACACCTTATTGTTAGTAACGAGGTGCAAAAGATTCTAGGATTGTATCCACTTTCCGTATCTAGTCGGTAAAGAAAAAAAAATGAGACTGTTAACTTATGTAATGAATGAACCAAGTTTATAACAATTTATATCGTGATCATCTGGCCACTGGCGTCTGACAAAGACCCTTTATGACCTCTGTAAATCTTTTGCGGTGCCGCTCAGAGGTTGAGCATGAGGTGCGCATTAATTTACCCGCTGACAGCGGCACAAATAAATAAGATTCTGCTTAAAAAAGGGAGGGGACTCTGTCGCCCTTATGAAGGAGGTTTCAAACTGCTTTTTTCATATATCGCAGACTTCATTCACGAACGAAAGCTCTATCGATGGTCAGGCTGTGAGTAAAATGTATATATACAACAATGAAGTAATAGAGAAGTAAGGAGTAAGATTTATATGGACTGTTTTTCTGTCCGGAAGGACATGACCGTGTGTCGTGTAGGTTATAGAGCGTTTGTGGGGACCGACAACAGTTGGGTCAGTCGATCACCCGCTTTCCTCAGTTTACGCTTTATCACTGTTATTGCTCTTCGTTATGGCTGACCACACCACGCGTGTATGTGTATTACATGGACGTGATTACAATTTGTGATTGATATTTGTGTACTACGGGGAGAGAGAGTTGTACACTTACGTTGCCCCGTCTATATAAACCTTATATCTGTATGATGTCTTTACTCCAATATGTATTTATGCACCTCCACTCCCATCTCAGGCTAAGTTAGGGACCTATTTAGCCAAAAGTCTCGAGGGGAGGACGAACACTTCGGTTGGGTATAGGCCGA
The DNA here is from genome assembly GCA_038088735.1 of Panulirus argus. Taxonomy (NCBI): domain Eukaryota; kingdom Metazoa; phylum Arthropoda; class Malacostraca; order Decapoda; family Palinuridae; genus Panulirus; species Panulirus argus. The sequence goes on along the minus strand of JAYMFT010310465.1, from coordinate 8,356 downwards.
GTACTACACCCACCAAGGATTCGAACTCAAGCGGGTCCGACTCCGGGCTGGCCCGTGCTGACTCATGGTCAATAGTGCTTTGAGGGGGGTGGGTGAGAGAGAGAGAGAGAGAGAGAGAGAGAGAGAGAGAGAGAGAGAGAGAGAGAGAATGTTTCTTGTGTTCATATTTGATTCTCTCTCCCGGATTTCCTCTCTTCCCCCCCCCCTCACAACCAGCCCCACCCGCCTCTCCCTCGTCATTCCAGCGTCTGCCTGCCAACCCAACACAGAGGTATTTCCCTTCCGAGCAAAGCCGACAACACCTCTCCTCCCTCACCTTAGCGGAAGCTGTACCCAACACTCACATAACAACACCAAACTACAAATGTGATGTATTCGAACACTATATCACACGTGCAAAATTTTAGTTGTTGATAGGGTGGGAAGGTTGCATTAAAGATTTAAAAAGAATACGAGAAATGATCGTATGAAGATATAATGACATGAAAGTTGAAAAGCCACTAAATGAAATGATCTATCTATCTATCTGTCTATGTACATATATATAAACTACGAGACTCTATTGAAGGTCATGGATTTATTTAGAAAAGAATTATAAATCATATCATCAACGAAGACTTTGACAATTCATTTTGGATACTCTCGCTCATCATATTTTGGGTTATATTCACAGTGGCGTTGCCTTGTCAAGCGCCATTGATTTTGAACTTGAAAAAGGTGAAGTATGCATCGTCAAACAACTTACTGATCCAGCTGAAAAACTACGTCTAGCAAACTGTTGGCGTAAAGTGAGCAGTGAGGCAGTTTATATTCTTTAGGTTGATCATTTTCTTTCAGACCCACGGGATTATATGACATCCTTATAAACAAGGTGTTTGTAACACTGTAACGACTCGAGAGGAGTAGCTTGATTAACCCTGGATGTTGTCCATATTAGTTTTATATTCTGGACCCGTTTTCTTTGGATTCTCAGTGGTTTACCCAAGGTTCACATTAGTTTCCTTCTTTCAGACAGTTAAATTCACGCAATACACGCTAGTTTACTTAAGTTTCCCACTTGTGATCCCTAATATCCCGCTAGTTTTCCTAATTTTCGAATTACAGTTTAGTTTTACACTGGTATCTTTCTTACTCGTTGGCCAAGTTTTACACAAGTTTACCTTTGATCTGATCTTTTCATCCTGTCTCTAGATAGTCTGTTTGAGTCTACCACTAGCTTACACTAGTATCACTCTACTTAGTAATATACTGGTAGATCCCAGTTTTCACTGGTTTATCCTTGTTATAAATCAGTCATCCAAGTTTCATACTAGTTTACTGCAGTTTCACAATACGTTAGCTCAGTTTGATATTGTTTACCTTAGTTTCACTCTGCTTTACCCTATCCCACTTTACCCTACTTTCACACTGGGTTATTCCAGTTTCCCGCTGGCTTACTCCAGTTTCCCCCTGGCTTACCCCAGTTTCACACTGGCTTACCACAATTTCACACTATAGTACAGTGTACAATGTAACTCATGAGTAATCCTGAAGTGCAGTGTACAACTTGACTCATGGGTAATCCCGTAGTGCAGTGTGTACATTGTTACGTTATTTCCCCAAGTCCAGCGTTCCTCATGCAATATGCTATCCTGAGGTGATCGCCTGCGTCTGTAGTACAACTGAAAAAGTCTGGAAAATACGATATAAAAAGGCAGAAAGATAAAGATATTGGGAAGAGAAAAATAGATATGCCTTTTTCTGTACTATCTTGGTGTCATCTCACTTTGGATTTCGTTCGGTTCACTAAACGACTGACTCCCGTAGAGTGGAGCCTTTAGGGAATATATTTGATAGTATTTTTCACTTACGATAATCTTCGTATCATTCTCATTGATCAGTTGTTTCAGTGGTATGAAATCACCTTACAACACAGATAACTAACATCTCCATAGTGTGTATCTTTCAGAGTTTGTGATCTATTAAGTTCTTCTTCCTCTTCTTTCCCTCTTCCTCCTCCTCCTCCATCATCATCTTCTTCTTCTTCTTTTCATCTTCTTTTTCTTCCTTTTCCTCTTTTTCCTTCTACTCTTTTTTTCTTCTTCCTCTTCTCTCTTATCACTTTCCTCCTTCCACCTCTCCCATCTGTAACACAGTGACTGGAAGCAGATGCCAATCAGTCAATCAATCTATCTATCTAAGAATGTTGTTTTTGTGTTGGTGGAAAAAGTTACATTGCCAGCGGTGTCTAGGATGTAGTGGAGACGAGGGTATTGTGAAAATAACCTTAGTCCTGACGAATGCGGTTCACAAAGGCGAATGGTGTCGAGAGTGTAGTGAAGATGCGGTTCCTAGTGAAGATGTAGTGTTGTGAAGACTGAGGGTGTACTGAAGATGTAGTTCAGCCAGGACGGGTTTTGACATTATCTCCCTAAATGATCCGAGCTTCTTACAAGGGCCCGTTGCAGGCCGGCCTGAGAAGCTGGTGCAGTTTATTGAAAATGAACCAACTCGACTCTCGCTGTTGATGCGTGAGATGCTCTAGCTCGACATGTGTTGACGTTAGTGATTATACTTGAACCTGAATCACAGAACGAGTCTTGTCCTTCAAGGCGGTATTAATGACGTTCATTCTATCACTGTATGATTTTCCAAGAAGTCCACAAAGTTGCTGTGTTTGCTGATAAGCAAGTCCTCATTAATATCACGTTAAAAACAATATAATTTTCTAGTTTTTCATTAACTTTTTTTTTTCTCTACAGGTTTGTAAGAGATAATTATGCTTTTAAAGTCAATGGTACTACTTATGGCTTTACAAGCCTTCTTCCTGCCTGGTATACTCGAGGTCACTAGTGCTGCTTCCCCAACCGCATCTGAACTGCGACGCAGAAGTGACGCAACGCGACGCGTTGCTGTCGACGGAGCCTTGACGGAGAACTTGTCCCTGAATTACAGTTTGGCGCCACAACCACATCTAGCACATCCCAACCAAAACAGACCCGACTGCTGTAAGAAAATCCCCCATTACAACCATTGTGAATATCATCAATAATGGCAAAGTATCAATCAAACTGTTACAGGTAGATTTGTAACGGAGAAAAGATATGCATTTGAGTTGGTCAACGGCGACGCAAGAAGAGGTCTGTGATTGGACATTTCCTGGTGTGGACGCCAAAGGAAATATTTAGCAGTTATTTAGTACATGTATTTCACCATCGTTATCATATACTAATTAACTATTTGCCTAAATCTTATTTGCTTATATCCTCTGTTTACAGTCTTAGATAGTATTTGTTCGTTTAATTTCAAGATCAATTTGTTTATGTACACAAATACATACACCAGGATCATTTTTTAAGGTACTATTATGTCATATTTTCTGGAACTGTAATCTTCATCCAATCTTTCTCCTTCTCTTTTAAGGGAAATTTTGTAACTTCATACGCAATGTCGTGGCAGCCATCACCAAGCTGAGGTTTAAAACGGCTACTTTTATAAATTATAAACGACTGGGATTCCATTTTACTTTCTAAATTATTACAGAATTTCTCAGAACCCTTGAAGGATGTTCGACGAACCCCTATGTTCCTGAGAACCCCGTTGGGAAACACTGACCTACATCATAATGTTGAACACAAGAAATGAATTACCTCGCGTTAGCCTAGTCCCAAATCTGATTTCGAGTAGACCTCATTCGTTGTCAGGCTTGTCTGAAGCGACCAGCTTCGGTCACAGGACCAAACAACAACCACAATATCAAAAGTATCATATTTACGCGTCGTCTAAGGCAGCAGTGAACGACACCACTTTAGCTCAGATAATCTAAACTAGTGTACAAACTTCCGGTCCTTATTTCAACAGGTCCACCTCCGGTTTATAAACGCAGCTTTCAAACCTGTCCGAAATCCGGCATTTGGGGCACGTTTCTGATGAATCTGGTTCACTCTTGTTTACGTTCGTGAGTCGCGTTTGTCCGGGTGTTGAGTGAATCGTTGATCTGAAATTATTATTTTTTTCCCTTACTGACAAACCATCGTTTTCTTTTACACGTTCGTGACGATCTTTCAAAATTAATAATAACGTAAGAATTAATGACCGAAGAACAGAAAACAAAACAAGTAAAGGATAATAGACTACGTTATATTCTTTATCCAGCTAGGAATTGTAATTATAATCAGCGTGGTATAAAATTCTCTCGTGAGGACAAAGAGAGATTTGAGTTTTGTTCATCGAATTCTCGTACATTTGAGGAGTGAGGAAGCAAAGGGATGGAGTTTAGACTAAACATACTGGTTTAGTACTTTATATTTTCAAAAGACAGTGCTTTCGTATTCCCTCGAGGGAGAGGAAGTACCTACACACATACAGGTACCTACGAAGAGACTTAACCATTAATGGTTAGGCTAGCGCGTAGTACTCACCGCATGTTTCGCTTGTTGAATAACTCGTTATCCTTCGCCGCCACGCACCTCGCGTAACTGGCGAGGATGATCAGGGATCGACAATTAGCCATTCATCAAGTTTTATAAGTTTGTGTAGATGCCCCTTAGATGTGTGTGTGAGAGAGAGAGAGAGAGAGAGAGAGAGAGAGAGAGAGAGAGAGAGAGAGAGAGAGATTCAATGCAGATGTATGTTTTGTGTACAAATGTTTAGGTCCTTGCACGAACGCGTGTCCGTTTGAATAAATATCTATACGTGTGAGTACATCCGTGTGTGTGTGTGTGTGTGTGTGTGTGTGTCTAGGACCTGGGCGTGGCCGTCGACTTCGCGGACGCTTCGCCAGCGGGTTATATCAAAGGTGATCCAGTCTGTAACAATTTGTCTGCCTCAGAGCTGCACTGCACTCCATCACTCCTCGCGTAGAGAGTTGTCCGAATACCATGAATAATGATAGGAATGTATAAATGCTGCCCTTTATCGTTTTCTCAATGCCGGTAGTCTAGTTAGAGGCTATACATTTTTCTGTTCCTACTTTTCGTAGCGTTGTTGCTGTGTGTGGCCTTACTGAGCCTTTTTCACCTTCTCAGTGAAGCGGCCGTTGTTTAATGTACGAATCAGTGCCTGAATGAAACCACTCCCAGGAAGACCCACGAGAAATATCACAATCAATTATGCTAATAATATTCTTGAACACACCAAACGTTATCGTGATATATAAATCAGTCTTAACACACAGCTTGTGATAGCCATAGGGACTGGTAATGATAAGAGCGAACTAGCCAATGCTTAAAATTAATTAGAAATTTATTGACTACTTACCATACGTACCTACCATACGTACCTTCTTAATAACCTAGTGTCGCAGTACTACGCACTGCAGCTGATAGACAGAATCTACATGGACAGTGTACAGATAGACTCACAGCTCTCAGGGTTGTGGCAGGGTACAGCCCTAATTATGATGCTTATGTGTAGATAGCTTATATAATGTCTCAAATTGAATAACTTGCACCACCTTCGGTCCTATCAAGGCATTTAAGAGACTTGATGAAGATGCTAAATGGCCCAAGACCAGTAAAGTATTTACCATACGAAATTAAGTTTATCTAACTATCGATGAAAACAAAATACTTCAAATCATTACCATGATAGGACTGAAACCTTTGAGAGGTGATTCAAATAGCATTATCTTAGCGATTTGTTTTAGCGTATGATAATGTTCGGAGTACATCAGTTGTACAAGAATGGGAAAGAAGCACATTTTACGCCACGATGGCAGACTCCGTTTGACATCATCATTCCTAAATACCCACTTAAGAAATCAATTAGTCCTAATGTTCACCTTCAACACATTGCCAAACGTGTTCTCGAACACATACAGAAACTCTGTGCTACCTATACTGAAGGCTTTTTAAATTCTGCCACTATAAGGACTGGAAATGCTGCCATTTGTAACCCAACCCAATGGTATTAGATCATAAAGAAAATAAGAATTAATAATTGGATTTCTATCTTGTAAATTGAACTATTCATCATATTCGTCGCATTAGAGGTTGCAGAAACCATAACCACAGACTCTGACTGCCTCTGATCCTCTATTCTCACTACTTGCCCTAAATACCTTGAGATCAGAATGCACCATGCCTGCCACTAATACCAGATACATACATAAAAGCATTATTGGTAAAGGGATTCAGATGCCTTTGTTAATTCTTTTTCACGTAGGTTTCCAAAACTGTTCTGAAGCCGATGCTTTAGCCACACATACAGGAAATAAAGAGGCGTTAAATGCAACATTGGACTGTCTGTTACAAACTCAAAACACCGTTATCAGGAAATAAGATGCGTCTGGAGCAAGTAGACGAATGCGGCTAGACACTACTAGATCCATTTTCTGTCATGAAATGTGTCGAGCAACATGTGTATGGTGAAGAAACGCGTTCAGCAGGCTACAGAATGTTGTTCCGGCTAGGCTAAAAGTATTGATGGCTCCTTAACTGGTTACAGCTAGGCTGTAAATATTGATGGCTCCTTAACTGGTTACAGTTAGGCTGTAAATATTGATGGCTCCTTAACCTATTTAGTAATGTTAATCATATGAACCGCAAAGTGTGTGGTCAGAGGTATGGACACGCACTAAGGCACTGCATCTTAGATTGTGAAAAAATAGAAACTTTTTGGGTTAGGGCCATACAAATCCTGCAAAATAGAATAACACCTTATTCTTAATAAGATGCTTGAGGTTCTAAGACTGTATCCACATTTTCCATCGAGAAGACGAATTTGTCATATGAACAGACTGTGAGCTAATATAAAAAAAACCAGCGTTGTACCAACTTAAGATATAATCATCTGCCCACTTGGGTCTGACAATGACTATATGGTGACGAATGTCATCCCTTGGCGCTACCGCACACACAATGAACATCTGGTGCACAATAAAGTAACCTTACCGCTGTTGGCTGTTAAATCGAATGAATCACAGTTTTGTTTGCACTAATAGTATTAAGCTGACAGAGATGCAAAAAAGTGAGGTGCTTTGTTGATGAGGCTAGAATATAGAAAATGATAAGATCGAAAGACCAACAGATGAGGAGATGTGAACCTGATGGAATCTAACGAAGATAAACACTGAGCAATGATGTCATGAAACAATTGAATATATTTCATTGCCACTGTACAAAATGTCCGTCAAGGAAAGATACAGAGAGTGAAGTAGACGTTAAAGATCCAGGTGTCATCCTCAGGGGAACACTGGAATTAAGAGTTTATCTAGAAAACAGGAAAATCGAATGGAATATTGAATGCGTGGATTCACTGCAAGAGACAGCGAGGTAATGATGGAAATGTTTGTTGTGTACATAAGGGGCAAAGTTAAATACTGATGCTTTTAAGATCACCAGCCAAACAGACGGAAATAAAGAGGTTAGATAAAACAAATCAGAAATATTTCACAAGCAAAATAGAGGGAATGGAACGTCTGAACTATCGTGAGATAGAGAGAAGGATTCATGACAGTCTACACCTGGCAATAAATTGAGGGCATCAACAGTAATGTACACGATCATAAATTGTCATAATAAGGGGGAAATTGGGAGATTAAGTCTGCAATAATACTTCGGAATATACCAAAAAAGATATCAAGCAAATATATATGAGAGTTCAACAAGAATGATGAAGAATTGTCTAGTGTACTACCAAGCGAAATAAGTAGCATCCATGGGAAACTTAACTAAAAAATCTAATAGAAACCTTTACACTTGGTTAAAGATAGTCCACGATAGACCCAGGATTAATAACTATGCAATAATGTGCTTAGTGCCAGAGATAACAAAAATAGACAAGCAAGACATGCGGTAAGTGCTACGCGCTAGCCCCCATAAGAAAAATCTTGCCATAGGCACTCGTAAGTAGGTAGGTACGTAGGTAGGTACTCTTTCGTTAACCCCCCCCTCTCTCTCTCTCTCTCTCTCTCTCTCTCTCTCTTTCACCACACACAAGCACCGTTCTCACGGCCACACGTTACCCATACGAACGTGGAAGCGGTACTCTCCCAAGGCTGACGTCTGTATTCAAGCAACATCCTCACCTCCCTCCCCGACCCCTCGTATCCGGAGCTCCATGCACGTAGGACCCTGTCAACATCCGCCTCCGACATCACCAGCAGGAGCTCCAGGAGGAGGAGGAGGAGGGGGCGTGGCCGAGGACGAGTCTCTTCTGGCCGGCAGTGGAGAGGCGAGCGAGCGAGCGGTAAGCCCGGCAGGAGCTAATGGGAAGGTCATCTTGGACGGATCTGTTCCATTATGGAGACGGAACCGACTGATCTTGGGTTTGTGTAAATTGAGGCTGGGAGGGAAGAGGACACGAGTGATGGAGAGAGAGAGAGAGAGAGAGAGAGAGAGAGAGAGAGAGAGAGAGAGAGAGAGAGAGAGAGAGA
>JAYMFT010310454.1:0-10126 GCA_038088735.1 Panulirus argus | reverse complement strand
ATTATTATTATTATTATTATTATTATTATTATTATCATTATCATTATTATCATTATCAATATTATTATTATTATTATCATTATTACTATTATTATTATCATTATTATTATTATCATCATTATCATTATTATTATCAATATCATTATCCTTTTTATTATTATCATTATCATCATTATCGTATTGCTGTTCTAATCATCACTATACATCCCCAGGAAGCCTTTCATGGGGTTCCTGTGGCTTCGAGGCTGCACTCCAAGTTGGAGCAGCGAAATTGGTGGATTTCTTTGGAGCGAAAAGGTCCCCTATGAGAATTTTCTCCTTTCCGTCCATTGACGAAGATATGGTCATGACTGGGCATGCTTTTGCCCGTGACATGGCTGGTAGAGAAAAAAAATTATATATATAACATCTGTATAGATATATGAATGCATATATATTTGCTAATCAAAGTTTACCAATTACTGCGCCTATCATCATTATTTACTTTATGAAAAAAGGAAACATTCCGTTCGAACCCTGAATAAGTCTTTACCTCTTGTCCCATCATCCACGCACCCTAAAACGCACTCCACACCCTGTACTCTCTGAACCAATTATGCCCCTTAACCCTACGCCATTTCCTCCTGGTGTATCAAATCATCCTTCAGTTCAGCGACCTAAGTAAATTTTCCTCGTGAAGCACACTTACCACACCCTAACACACCCTTGCTCCACTCCCCGTCACACGCACACACTCAGCGCACCCTTCAACACACACTCTTTATACAAGCGCGTTAACAATAGAACCCCATACTGTCAGGGGGTTCGACCCAACACACACACACACTCTAAACTCATCACAAACCTTTTACACACACATTCTGTCCTTACCCCCACACTCTCTAAACCCACCCCACATCCTCAATGGACCCAAAACCCAGCCCACATATACCCCACACACTATAAAGGTACGCAGCATCCTCCAGCACTCTAACCCCAATCATATCCTACAAGCAGCCACCAAACCCAACCCATCCCACACCCTCAGAAAACAACAAAAAAAAAAGCACACCCATACTTGCTCCCCCCATGGTAACAAACTCTAGACACGTTCATACCACATTTAAATTCCTACTCCCACCGCACCTTAACTAACCCTGAGCTCAGCTTCATGCCACAGACACTCAAGCCTACCACTCTCAGTCTCATTCTCCCTACCAACACACACACACACACACGCGCGCGCACACGCACACACACGCACACGCACACACACACATACGAACACACACACTCCCTACACCCACATCTTCCCCTTGTCCGCCACTAGTCAGGAAAGCAACAACTGTTGCAAATCAAGCTTACGTAATATCTCCCTCCGGAAAGTATACGTCCCATAGCCTAGTCCTTACGTCCCCAGCTCTCACGCAGACGGTAGCAGTTCGAATCCTATTCTACACTGTTGTTCATTTGCTTTGAGCGGATTTGTACAGTCCAATCATGGATTTTTTTGAACAATGGGTTGCGCTGCAACACTTCGTCATACAGCTTGGAGAGCACTCTGGGAACTGGAGTAGATTCTTTGTTAAGATTTACTCAATTTATTTATGTGTTTTGCTGCGAATATGGAAGATTCATTATAATCACTCTATATGAGATTCTTCTTCAATAGCTGCAGCAAAACCGGCACCATCACATTTTCAGCTATCAGTAAATATCTATATTTTGTGTACAAGAATGTCATCATGCTTAAGTAACTTACTTTTTGTTCTCACAGAAGCAATGTTGCTTATGATTGTTTTTCATTCAATCTCTGCAAAAGTTTGTTCTCAGGGCCCTTCCAGGGAGCAAACCTCCCAGGGAGGGAACCTTCCAGGGAGGGAACCTTCCAGGGAGGGAACCTTCTAGGGAGGGAAATAAACAACAACATCTCGTCAACTGCTTATCAATCCAAGCCACTCTCACATATGGCATTTCTTATTCTTAGATTAAAAAGATTTATATGTCTATATGACGGGTTAGACAGAACACGTGTAAGTCTAAAGAGACACTTTAAGCCAAGTCCTTCGGGTTTTAAATTCATAAAGATCTTATCCGAATCTGAATCCAGACTTTCAATCATTAAGGATCTACACGCTCCAGTACAGATTCCAGTACCAAGATTATGGACAACGCCAGCCATTCGTAGGATGTCTTCAGTCGCCGATGAATATATCTGGCAACCATATTCCCATTTCGATCTACATAAGGAATACTGTACCTCAGCATGGATGCACCTCAGTATGGATATACCTCAGCATGGATATACCTCAGCATGGATATACCTCAGCATGGTTTAACTATCGGCTTCCCCTGGAGTAGTGAGATACTACTTTCAAAATGTTTAGCGAATTTGTCTCTTTACTTTTAAGTATTTTAATATGAGGGGGCCATGTCAATTTTCCATCAAAAATCATGCCTAAATATTTTGCCTAATCCTCATGTGGAACGAGAATGCCTTCTATAAATTCATGTGGAATTTCTGATCTTTTAATTGACCTTGGAATATGTGTAGCTATAGCCTTTTCTTCAGATATATCAATCGGTCATGTTATCAGCAGCAGCTTCCAAGCCTCTCACATTATACTCGGATGATGTACAACACACATATAAGACATCAACAAAACAGACAGATAACTGAACATCGCCCGGAATAATATTTACAACGCTATTAATGGCAGCAACGAAGAATGTAACACTTAAGAAACTGGCCTGCAGCACACCTGAATATTCAGTACCAACCAGCATCTTTAAGTTTCTGACTTTCAAGAACTGTTGAATAAGACTTAATAGTCTACCTCGATGGACCATTTTATCAAATGACATGATACAGTATCTCCAAATAGAATGAAAGGCTTTCTTTAATTCAATGAACACTGTTGTTGTAAGATGATGATGATGAACAAAAATTTCCTAAGTGTCACTTGATATTCGACCCAAGTGGTTTGTAGTGGATTGAAACTCTAAAACCATATTGACATAGAAAGATACAATCATTTCTTTTGAGAGAGCAAACCAGTCTATCATCAATCATTCTTTACATTAGACTGCAAAGAGAACAAAGGTCACTACAATAGGTCTCCTGCTTACAGCAATGGTCGGATCTTTACCTGGCTTAAGACTGGCTAGACTAAGGGATGTCCCCTACCTTCATGGAAGAGCATTACGCATCCATGTTAGGTACATTAGGTGTTTCACTGGGTCTCCATAGACGGTTTAATCTACATGACCCCTCAGTTATTTGGTAGAATATGAAGACCTTTACCTCAAACTTCCTTGACAATTACGAGGTTTTATCTATCACAGCCTAGAAAGACGCAAGAAATCTGTGGTTCACACCTTCGCTTATAATAGTCAACCGTAACACAAATCACCATAAAGCCATCAACCCTTGGCTGCCGTCTCATTCCATAACTTGCAGACTTCCCCACTGAGCATCATCAGGCTGTTCACTTTCGAGGAGCCGTCTCCATCGTCCAACCCTCCCTTCACCAGTGACATCCCGCAAGACACAAAATGGAACCTTTGTGCATCCTCATCAAATAGTGCGCTTATGAACCCACGACTCAGCCACTGGTGTCAGTGTTGAAAACAGCTCCCCGGCTGCCACCATCCTTAAGAACAACCCCTTAACACCTGCCAGAACTGGACCACCGGTAACCAGGTAACCATCAGTCTAACTTACTGCAGGCTACTCAGTCCACCAAGATTTCCTGTGTCATTTTGGACGAAAAACCAAGCTGAAAGGAACACAGCTGGATCATCACGAAATCTTCCGACAATCGGCTCTACAGTTTTTGTCGACTTAAGATACTTGGTCTTTCTCTGTCTTTGATATTTCATTTCTCCCCAAACTCACCTATGGCTTCCCCATCTGGTCCTCCTCACTCCTCACACAACATGGGCGACTACAAAAGATGCAGAAAGGAGCAAGCAGTATCATCTTCAGTCCCTCCTACACCCTTTACCAAGAGCTACAGGAATCTGTATGCGAAAGAGGCCTACGGGTTTGAGACCAGGACAACTACTAGAAAGCAAACTGTCTGCTGGCTAATGTGAGAATATGTTTCTAAGATATAAGGTGCAAGTGACTGAGTCCAAAGAAGGACAACTAAGATGGCACCTATGAGAGGCTGATGGCTACATATTTGCCCACCATGAAGGAGAGAAGAATTAAGGGTGACTTAAAGTTTCTGAATCAGTTGGAAAATTCATCAGCGAGTTCATCATGAGATGCTATGACAAAGCAGCCAGAGGTCATAACACGAAGGTAGGCAAGAAGCTTGTTAGAATGGACGTCAAGTAATGTTTAGTATAAGTGTGGTGGTGGATGGTAAGAATAAGTCAAAAGATGAAACTGTAAATACTAGAACTGTCTCTCCGTATTGCACGAATAAGTAGTAACATTATCTCTCCCGACTCACTCTAACCATCACCTTAATCTCATCCGACAATATGGGAAGAAGCCGCTGCACCAACCTCGCCACCGTCACCTCCTGCCATCAGAGATCTCTCGTCCCATATTTGCAGACTAGAACTACAGCCGCATCAAGGCCAGGCGAGAACATACAGACCACCACACGAACAACCCCAACCTAACCCTTGTGAACCAATCCACTGCCTGTGTAAAGACTGTCCTTCTAACTCCAACCACCTCTTCCTTTCACAGCCACACTGTCTACTCTGTGAGTATTTTCTCGGTCTATTTCCATCTTTTAGTTTCAGTTGACTGAACGAATCGCTGTTGTAATAAAGAAAACATTGATCATTATCACTTACATCATTATCATTATCCTTATTATTACCATAATCTTGATATTATTATTATTATTATTATTGTTATCAATAGTATAAGTAGCATTATCAAACACTGTTGTTGGTATTACTATTATTATCATTCTTATCATCATTAGGAGTAGCAGTAGTAGAGTTTATCATCATAAGTTCTGTTTTAATTGTAATTATCATCTTTATTTCTACAACTATCATTATTATCATTATAATCATTATCAGTATTATCATTGTTATTTTCTTGTTATTCATTAATTCTTCTGTTGCTGTCGTTAATGTTGTTATTCTTGTCATGAATATTATGATTATCATTATCATCATTATCATCGCTATTATTATCATCATTATCATCGTCATCGTCAATTTTACATGGCGCTGCACATATACCTGGCATCGCCATACGTACTTAGCACTCACACGAACATGCACACACATACACACACAAAGCACTCCAAACAAACACTGGGACACATACAAAAACACCTACCTTCCCATAGCAGAGACCTACCCTTATCAGGTATGCTTGACAAAACCTTTCCTTCCTATAAAGTATTACTTGCACGTATAGTAAAAAAAAGCATACTTTTTCCTGAATTACTTCAAAGAAGAATTCTGGTCATGTATGAATTTCAAACACTTTATCAAAATTCAGACTGGAACACCATACATTATTGAGGCCTTTAAAGCTTTAAATTCCCTTTATATGGTTCGACTCCACATAAGCGCCAGAAAGACCTCTTTCTCTATCAAATGTAAATGCCAGGAGCCGACCAGCTGGGAATCTCGAGAAAAAGTTTTTATCCTACAATTTACTGCCGAACAAACACAGTGGGTGACGCCACGATTCATATTGGTTCTGAGAGTCAACGTCAGACAGGCTCTGGGGCCCTTATTATCAAACAAGAGTAACCGTGCAGCTTATTATCTAGCAATCAGTTCAACAGCCTCGTATACATAAACATAAAAGAACCAGAGATCGGAACGTCATAAGACAAGCGCCCGCGCTAGCCGTAAACCTGGTGGATCGTAAAGCAATACCATCCTCAGATACCAACTCATCCTTAAACGACAGATCACAACATATAGTATCGCGTAACACCACAACCGGCTCACCATCCCTTTAGCGCTAGCGAAAAGACTGTTCTTGATGAGGCCGTTGTCCTAGTGACCAGAGGATCTTCCAGTTGTGGAAGGTTGAAGTAGACACACAGTGGTGGACGCCCAACTCTCCACAGCCCAGAGCCCTAAATCCAGACGACCTCAAGTGCTGATGACGCGTGTAATTTAAACAGGTAATGTCAGGCCTTAAGTGAAATAAAAAGAGACTGAAACGATAGAGAAGTACAAAAATAAAAGGGGGCGGATATCTAAGCATTTTGGAGGAAAAGCAAAATCAGCTATTTTAAAAAGTGGGAAGCTTGTAGCTGCTTGAGAGGCACGATGAGGTAAAGAATTCGAAAACTTTGCGGCGTAGGGAAACAAACATCACAACGGCCCACCCTTGCGTCGCCAAAGGCCACACAATAATCACGTGAGGCAGTAAGAAAGATATTATATTTATTTATATAATGCGTCTAAAAGAAGTAATTTTTCTGTCAAACCTATTTTGTCTTTTATCGATTCTTTCTTAGTAACTTGGCAACCCTCCCAGGATCACAATGACCTGACACTGGAGGTTGTTTATAACACATGTGTGATGACGTAATCAGATACGATGTTGGGAAGATGCCAGCTGGGAGCCAGCTGGTTGGTCATCACATGTCTCGGCCACACACCAGAATATCTAAGAGGCCATCGTGGTTCCCTTAGACATTGATTCTCCTGAAGGAAAATAAGCCACATATAAGGCCAGTTTTGTTGAGCCCCTTGAGCAAGACGGTGGGATCCTTGGGTGTGATGGGGTGACTACTGACCTAACCCTTCAGGGTCAGGTCATCATACCCAAGGGTCGTACCGTCGTGCTCAGGGGTTTCATGCCAGTGGTACGCCGTGTCTGTTGCCTTTTGAACACCGATGACTCTCTATACAAGTTAAGGTTGGGAATTTTTTTCTCATTAATCAAATTTGGTTTCTTTTTCTCAATTATCAGTTTTGTAAAACAGACTATGATTTCTGTGGGCATCTGGCTGCACTTATCCCAAATGACCGTTCTGGGTCCCAGAACCAAGAGGGTTTAAATTTCCGTCCATACAGGAGGTTTACGTCAGTGCCCTCCACAACGACCCGTCACCTACACACTGTGTGCGTCTTACTCTTGGCTTACACTGGAGACATACTGTCACGGATCAATAGTGAG
The DNA here is from genome assembly GCA_038088735.1 of Panulirus argus. NCBI lineage: Eukaryota > Metazoa > Arthropoda > Malacostraca > Decapoda > Palinuridae > Panulirus > Panulirus argus. The sequence continues at coordinate 3,021 of JAYMFT010310454.1, read as the reverse complement.
TGTATTACATGACACTCCGCCCCCAGCCTACTTTTAATCTTACTCCCAACTTAGTCTGACTTGCAAAATTTTCAGCAACCAACAAATCTTTTCTGTTGCGTCAATTCTTCTTTTTGGTAATCTTGTGAATGCTGACGGAATATATTCATTGTTTGTACCAACACATGAACAATACAGATATCCACGCCACAGTTAACCGTGTTTAGTAAGAGAGAGAAGAATGTATAAAATAGCTGTAACTTCGTTATGTGCGAGAGGGTTTGTAATGTTCAGAAAAAGTGACGTGACAAAATGGAATGCGGATTTCTTATCTTTCATCACTGATTACGACATTTTTAATCTTTTTTATTTTTACGTCTTGAAGGGGGAGACTGAGCCAGAAACATTGACACCATCCAACAAGTGCTTGTCAAATCTGTTTTAATGAGCTGGAGGGACATGCACATCCTTAGCACTCTCCCCCTCCCGGTCTAGTCATTTCGGGTGGACATGACTGGAATAGATCGGCTCAGATTTGCTGATGATGAATTCGATATTCGTGACTACATGTATTGCATATGCCTTTGATGCCCTGAACAGTATTCTGCCAACCGAATTTGAGGATCATGAGAGAATGAACAGACTGCATGAAAGTCCTTCGGTTATTTCCCATAAAATGATGACTGTAGGGGGTCAGGTCCTACGATATGATTGTAAGAGGGTCCCCGCTTCCTACAACAGAACTGTAGTTAGCCCCATGATGGCTGTCGAAGGTTCCAGTCGTGGACTGCAGATAGTTTCATCCTTACGGCATACGGGAGGTCCCAGTCCTACAAAACCAGGAAGCTCAAAAGCTGGACTGCCTGACAGCCTTATGAAAAATGGTTTTAATCGGCAAGACACTGTCATATGACACGTGGATTTCCGGTCGGACATGTGTCACTACAAGCATAGGACGTACGATTTCGGGCTTCTTTGATGCAGTGGCAGGTAGCTACACACGTAACATATGACTTGAACCACAAACAAACTGATGAAGAAATGATTTCTCTTTATTTGCACTGGCTAAAAACACCAGAATGGAGGTTTTCGCAGGATGAAAACTGTTCTCGATAACTTCAGGGAAGACGTGACATTTGTGGTCGATGGACTTTTTAGCACAAGAGTACGACCCTTAAGCACGATGGCACGACCCCCTGGGTATCATGGCTTATCCTTGGGTCTGATCCTCAAGGCTCGGAAGGAAGGTCACACCAAGACACCCATGGGTTGTACCAGAGGAGTGCTCAAGGGAAGTACCATCATGCACAAGGGTCGCACCGTTGCGTTTCAAGGGCAGCACCGTCGTGTTTAAAAAGGCCACAACGCCGTGCTCAAGTGATGCAGTCTTCCTGATGTTGTACATCTTATCTATATCCCTCCTTCCACCTCCCGGACATGTGTGATCCCACACCCGACTGTATGTGGTGACTTTTGCAGATCCATGTGAGTCTGCTCGTACGTGGCTGTATCCTGTGCCTGTAATGGTTCGTACGTGGCAGTATCATGTGCCTGTAGTGGCTGTATTATGTGCATGTAGAGGCTCGCACGTGGCTCTCACGTGCCTGTAGTTGCCGTATACGTGGCTGTATCATGTGCCTTTAGTGGCTCGTAAGCGGTTGTATCACTTGCCTGTAGTGGCTCGTACGTGGCTGTATCACGTGCCTGTAGTGGCTCGTACGTGGCTGTGTCATTTGCCTGTAGTGGTTTGTACGTGGCTGTATCACGTGCCAGTAGTGGCTCGTACGTGGCTGTATTATGTGCCTGTAGTGGCTCCTACGTGGCTGTATCACTTGCCTGTAGTGGTTTGTACGTGGCTGTATCACGTGCCAGTAGTGACTCGTACGTGGCTGTATCACTTGCCTGTAGTGGCTCGTATGTGGCTGTATCACGTGCCCGTAGTGGCTCGTATGTGACTGTATCACGTGCCTGTAGTGACTCGTACGTGGCTGTGTCACTTGCCTGTAGTGGTTTGTACGTGGCTGTATCACTTGCCTGTAGTGGCTCGAATGTGGCTGAATCACTTGCCTATAGTGGTTTGTACGTGGCTGTATCACGTGCCCGTAGTGGCTCGTACGTGGCTGTATCACGTGCCCGTATTGGCTCGTACGTGACTGTCACGTGCCTGTAGTGGCTCGTACGTGGCTGTATCACTTGCCTGTAGTAGTTTGTACGTGGCTGTATCACATGCCTGTATTGGCTCGTATGTGGCTGTATCATATGCCTGAAGTAGCTCGTACGTGGCTGTATTATGTGCCTGTAGTTGTCGTATATGGCTGTACCTTGTGCCTGTAGAGGCTCGTATGTGGCTCCCACGTGCCTGTAGTTGTCGTACGTGGCTGTATCATGTGCCTTTAGTGGCTCGTTCGTGGCTGTATCACGTGCCCGTAGTGGCTCGTACGTGGCTGTATCACGTGCCTGTAGTGGCTCGTACGTGGCTGCATCACGTGCCTGTAGTCTCGTCTATAAATAGGTAAAGTTCGCGTGAGTCGGATGGGGGAGGGGAAGAGGGGGGGAGGGGGTGAACGAGGATTAAAAGGGTTACAGAGAATTTTTACACATAATTCACAGCGTTGGTGTCAGCGTTCTGTCCGTGGCTTTTCATCATAAGCGTCCTTTGTTATACGTATGGCCATATTGTAGAATTGGGTGTGTAAGCTACTTCTTGTGCTACTTTCTGGCTGCTGTAGGGGACATGGAATAAATGATTTAACGCTGACACTGCGTTTTGTGGGAGTTTATGGGAATTATGGCCTGTTGGTTGACTGGCTCTGAGGCGGTGACCACGCGAGTCGCCAGGCGCAAGGAACCCCCTGTCTGTGTGTGTGTGTGTGTGTGTGTGTGTGTGTGTGTGCGTGTGCGTGCGTGTGTGTATGTGTGTGTGTGTGTATATGTGTGTGTGTGTGTGTGTGTGTGTGTGTGTGTGTGAGAAAAGAGAGAGAGAGAGAGAGAGAGAGAGAGAGAGAGAGAGAGAGAGAGAGAGAGAGAGAGAGAGAGAGAGAG
>JAYMFT010310443.1:0-10126 GCA_038088735.1 Panulirus argus | reverse complement strand
ACGCTACCTCGCTAATGCGGGAAAAGGCGAATATGTATAAAAAAAAAAAAAATATATATATATATATAGGTATATAGGTGCAACCAAACTCCAGCTGGAAGAGGTTACACCACAAGGGAAAGACACTTTTGGCAAGGACGCATCACTGACAGTACGCTCTTGTTACATAACTACTCACTCTGAAGGAGTTAATCATTTCCCTGCTACTGGACATAGCACAGCCTTGCAGGTACTGAAGCTCCTGGAAGAGGGGTCATGGAGTGACTCCAGGACCCTTTCATGGAACAAATGAGGACAGACTACAAGAAAAAAGTCACCTTTGGCAAGGCTGTATCATTGGGATTATATTCTCATTGAAGAACTTATTCCAAAGAAGTCCACAGCCTACTACTGGAAGCAGCACAACCTCTGGAATGAGGTTCTCGGTGATAAAAGGACTCATGCTTAGAAAAAGGACACGGGTAATCATAAATAAATTGATAAAATGTGACTGCGTACTTAAACCTGCCCCACAAGACCCTTAAATCTTTATAAGGCTCCTACAGTACTAACAGAGGCAAATATATCCATTGTCTGGCCCATAGGTCATAAAGTGTAGCGATTTTTTGTGTGTGTCTATGTGCAATGAGTGCAAGGCATTTAAGAAATAGGTGCTCAGTGTCTTCATTGTGGTAACTGCAACATGGGCTTGAAGGGTCATAGCATATGCTGAAACAGTGTTTGAAGTGTTGTAGGGATTACTGACATCCACTGCATAGACAGAAAAGCATATTTCATGTTCATCTGCGGAGTAAGGCTTCTGATGGGTGTATTTCTGGTGGGTTGGAGTTCAAGACTAAGTAGGCAGATGTTATATCCTTTTCAGATCATTTCAGTGTGTGTGTGTTTTGTCAGTGTTGTGTTTGTTGTGGAAAGGGGATCTATGAGCAGGGATTACCGAAGTGTGAGGCAGGAGTAAATTCTTAATGTCAACTTGGGGTTTGGTGGTAAGTTATGGTGTGGTTCGGGTGGTTTGTTACATAGAATTGAGTGCTGAGCATGCTCAAGTGGGACTGTATTGGAAGGATCTTTGTTTTACTGTGTGGGTGTTGAGTGCATGTGGTTCCTGGGAAGCCAATGATTGTTCTGACTGCAGCAATTCATGTGATTTTTCTGCTTCATCATATTTACTTTTGAGAGGACAGAAGACCAAGCAGGGGAAACATGTTTGTTATTGGGTTTTGAAGGATTATTTTTCTTGTCCAAATATGGTGCTAGTTAGTGTTCCAAGGGCATTTAGTTTGTGTGTTGCTTTTGGTGATGTTATTGGTATGGGAAATGATGTCATGTGTATGTCATATGTAATACCTATTATGGCTGGTGTTTTGTTCAGATGGAATGACAGTCCAGCAAGGTGACTGAACAGTGTGAGCTCGATTCATGTCTATCTGAGGTTTAAAGAGTGACTGAAGGCTTCTGTGGAGATGCTGACTTCCAGTTTTGGCTGAGTCGAGTTGTAATGTGATTGTGAGGTCATCTGCATATGACAGGACCTTCATGTTGGAGTTTGCTGGATGTAAGAGAAGTTGTGTAGGAAGAAACAGAGAGGGTTGGCTTTCTGCTAATCCTCAGACACCTCAGTATGACCCATACATACAACACAGTCACCTCTTTTCTTGAGTAATTCAAGTACAATACCATCCACTTTGGCCACCTTGCCACACATCATCTTATTCAACACTTTCATAACCTCTTCTGTTTCCACTGCACCACTTGCCATGACTATGTCACTTCGCATGCTTCCCCAACCCAATCACCCCACCTTTGCCACCCAATCATTAAACACATTCAACTATCTTTGTAAGACTTTCTCCATTACTTTCCCAATTGTCTCTTGCACTGGTGTTCCCAATTGTTCTCTTTTTTTCCTTACACTATTAACCTCCTTCCAAAATATTTTTGAATTCTTCCTGAAGTCTGTTGATGCACAGTCACCCCCAACTCTCATTTACCCCCTTTTAAAGCCACAGTGAAACCAAACAGAATGTTCCGTGGTTTTTCTTCTGACTGCTTCATATGCCCTGGCTCAGTCCACTGACAGCAAGTCACCCCCTGCATACCATGCACCATTCCAAGCACACCTTACACCTTCCTGCATGTTTGGACCCTGAACACTCAAACCATCCTCACTCCACTCCTCCACCTGTCCTCGGTTTCCTCCCCCTGCTCCCTCCATCCTCAACATGCACATCCTCTTTGTCAGCACCTTCCTATATCCAAACAACTTCCGCACATCCTCCTCGAGTGTTATCAGACTCCAACTACTTGTGGTTACATTGTGAGTGAAAAGTCACCTTCATAGAGAGTGTATCATAGTAAACAAACAACGAGAAATTAAGTCTCGTGGTAGACTCCTTACATCAAAGGAGTCCAGTATTATCCTACTTATGATTGTAGTGCAACCCAAGAGCACCATAAAAGTGGTCCTTGCATTATATACTTAAGTTCCCATTGGCATGGCTGTATCACTTTCAGAGGACAAGAAATAGTACACTCTCATCAAAGAATGTTTCACAACAAAGGAGTCCATCATTTTCCTGCTACTGATTGAAGCACAGCTTTAAAGGTGCAGAAGCATCTGAAAAGGAGTCCAGGTATTATAAAATTAAAAATCTTAGCAATGCATACAGTTAATTACCAATTTCTACTAAATGGTAAGGGAGTTCAACACTCATAGGGCCCTATCTCATGGGCATTTTCTACAATCATACATCCTTTTAAACTTTTGTATGTCCTCTGCAGTGACAATGTCCTGTTTCAGTTTATTCAATTCATATACCTCTCTTATACTATACATAAGTGCTTCTCTACATCTCTTTTAACAGGATTTTTGCTTAATTTCACCTTTGGTCCTCTAGCTGTTTTCTCTTTATATCTCCTGAAGAACTGCTCACACTGTGCATACTCATTATTTTAAAAACTTCAAGGGTGTTATCAGGTCACCCCTCAAACTTCTCTCTTCCATGGTAGACAGATTAAGGCACTTAGCCTTTCCCCATAACATAGTTCCTGTACTGCTGGTACTACCTCTGTAACCCTTCTCTGGATCTTCTCAATTAACTCGTTGTGCTCCTTTAGGTGTGGTAACAAAAACGGAGTTGCATATTCTGATTTTGGCCTTGTGAAAGATGTGAAAAGCTTGCTGTGCATTTCCCTTTCAATGTATCTGAATGTTATTCTAATATCTGCCAGCAGACACTCTGTCTCTTTATTAAGGTGGAACTCAGGTGATAGGTATGGATGATGTCAACAACAAAATCTCTCTCACATACAGTTTCCTGCATCTAATTTCCAGCTACGTAATATTTATACATAGGCCTTCTACCACTAGGCTCCATCCTCATAACTTATACCTTCTCAGGTTGAATTTCATTAACCATATATCAGACAACCTTTAGAGGCTGAAAAGGTCCTCTTCTTAAGTTGTTGCAATCTTCCTTACTTTTCACTTCCCTCATGACCTATGTGTTATTATCAAACATATTCAAGTAAGAGTCCATACCTTCTGTATATATATGGGTATGTATAAGAAGATAAATAAGTGGAAAAAAAGACAGAAAAAAATTGGAAAAAAAGTTAAAACAGAAAGAGAGATGAGGTATCAACACAGATAAATGACCAACTTTCTGCAGAAATCTATACAGTGGCCTAATCCATATGAGAAAGTTGAACAGGCATGAAGGACTATAAACCAGTATCCTTACTTTCCATCACTCATAAAATCTTGAATCTCTAACCTCCAAAGAGATAAAAAAACTTTTGAAAAACTGATTCTGTTGACCATTTTGCATTCAAGTAAAGATGCTCAGCAAATGATCTCCTTTTAAAACATTTTAGTTCCTGGCATCATACATGAATAACTCAAAAATCACCTATCATCCTACAACACAATGATGATGTCTTTGATACTTTAAATTGCTGATATATTTGACCTCATATGGAATTAATCAGAAAAACTACTGGCATTTGACATTCATATTGATATCTTATACCTTTTAGGTGTCTCCTACCATATGTTTGCTCTCAAATTTGTGATTAATGGGACAGCGAGCAAAAATCATTTAATATGTGCTACCATGCTTCAGGGAAGTGAACTAGTTCCCCCTGTTTTGGAATGCTTACTTTGACAACCTCCTAAACATGATCCCTATAGCCTTTGCAAGTTTAATTTGATCTCTTTTGATATGGAGAAGATGCTATCTGCAATGCAAACCATCAACCAATACTTTCTAATTTCAAGAACCTGGATAAGCTTATGGCAGGTAAAATCAACTGCTCAACAAATATATATGATGATAATCACATGATAATGCAACATGACTATACTCATTTCCAATAACTTACATTCATATGAGAGGCTTGATCATGTGGACATTCTACAAAGTAAACCTAGATTACTTAAGACAATGAAGAAACATCAAAGTTTACTCAGTGCATCAGCAATGGCTGCTTGTTTTAAGAGGAATATTGCTTTATCTAGAATAAAGAAGTCAAAATAAAACACTTTATGATGCACACACCAGCTTATATCTCAAATATCCCTCACTCTCTCTGATGGAGGGTCTCCCATCAAACTCGGTCAACCAGACAAAGTGACAAATCAAACCATTTCATCTCCAGTAGGCAGAATCAGATGTCACAGGTCTGACATTAATGTACAAGGTTAGCGCCCTTATGGTTCCTCCACTTACCCTTTTCTAAGGTTAACCTGTGGAAGGAGCTTATATCAAAAGAAGCACAAAGAACAGCACTCTGAACCTGACATTACCATTTTCCATACTATCATGTGATGCAAAGTCTTTCATCAGTTATCCCACTCAGATAAAGAACACATCTTCACAATGAATAAATAAAAAGTATGATATTTACACACCTGAAGCTATTAGCTCAAAGCTGCCTTTTAAAGAACAGTTTCAAAAACCTTACTGTCAAGTAGAAAATCCAAGCAATGTCTATATCCCCCAAATTAATCAGATAATGGTGGTATATACACTCTTAAGATAATAACAAAAGGGGATTATCTACCTATAATTTCAATAAAACACAAAAGCAATTAGGGGTATGTTTTACAGTGAGCTAAATTGCACATCCTTACTTAAAAATATGGTTAAAACTGAAACATTTGTTCATTCCCTTGATCATCTGACAGGGAAAACCTTGCTTGAAAATGTGGAGGGAATACTTTCCTTGATGTAAAGTTCTTCCCTTCCATCCCATAATCTTTTTCATGGGCATTATAGACTGAAAGATTTTGGTGAGTTGGGGATCACTAAGTTGGGGTTGCATTAGCAAGGAAATGGAAAGTTAGGATTTACAAATCCATATCACCCCAGTTCTTAAATAATATATTTCAAATGTTTCTTATTCTTTTTTGAGAAAAAAACTACTGCTCAGGAGCCCCTGTGACTTATATGATTGCCCTCCTGCTGCTTTAGATAAGTCACTAACTTACCCTTGAACAGTGTATGAGTCAGATGGATGGACCTGGCCAGATGCCAATTTTTCTATATACTTGTACATGAACTATGGCAAAATCTAAGCCACTTGCCAATCTGAGTCCCAAACTCAGTGGCAGCGAGTCTTTATATGAATGAACAACTATAAGGCTGTTGTTACATTTCACATGCCTGTACATGCCCTTAAAGACTGTAACGTTAGCGATGAAAGTATCAAAGACAAACATATGGCTGCTGCAACCATAGGTTATTCCATCAACACTATATAGCCTTAATAAAGGTTCAGCACAAACTCCTACATGTAACAGTACACTGCTGTTAAATTAATTATTTGATATCATAATTTAGCTAAAACTGGCTTTGTGAATTCTTCTGCCACTGGCTTATCTTGATGGGCAATCATGATGTATTAAGACTTGGGCAGTCATATGGATAACCCCTTCTAGCTTTCATTTTAAGGTACTTTTAAAAGGCATTTATACAAGGAATATCAACTACCCACTAGAGTAGCACATTAAAAGAATTTATCACTCCAGCATCAAAGAAGCTGTTCCTTCTTTAGAGTCTTTGCCTTGATTAGACAAATTTAAATGAATGTCTTTATTTTTCCAAGCCAAATGCCAGCATTAAGAGGAAGAGCAGAGAACAAAGGCTGAAGTTCCTGGTTGGTTTCTAGGAGCCATGTTACAAATAGTAATCATGACAATGGACTACAATAGCTGCATCAAAAGAACAAAGGACCAATAACAGCCAGCACAAGTACCTGAGGTGGTGAATTGTTGCCTGAGAAAGCATCACTGGGTACAGGATTACTGCATCAGCTGAGCACAGGTCACCTGCCATGGTCAACAACATATCCAGAGGACATAAAGTATCCTCACAAAACAGAGGTTTCATACACAACCTTCCAAATTTCTTACAATTTTTCTCCAGTCAGTACTGATGCATAACTAGCATCCAATCATCACAAAATCCTTGACTTACAATTCATTCTGGTATTCTTTAACTGTCCACAAATACCTTCAAAGCTCATAAAACCTTTTTCAGCATTCATGCAAGGTACAAACTAGTTTATAAAATAATATTAGGACTGCTAGTCTTACCCTAAACAATCTTAGTACAAGTACATAGTGCTTACTACTAATAATGCTTAGCTCTCTATTAAAAGCTCTCCACTGCTCCTGATGAATTTTTTCCAGTACCATACATTCTCTACATGTTCCATTATACCTTTTTGTGCCCAAATGTCTTCCTGTTCTTAGGGAGGTGTTGTAAGGAACAAGAAATAAAGGCCTCATCCGCACACATCAACTCTCAAGCTGTCATGCATACAGTACTGAAATTAGTGCCTACCATCCACAGCAAATCACACACTACTTAACTTTTCTTCTCTTCTTTTCAATACTGCTTGCCTTTTCTGCCTTACTGAAGTAGCATCAAGAAAAGATGAATGAGCCTTTAAGGCCAGATCCTCACTTGAATCCTAATTATGATTCTACATTAAAAAAATAATAGTACAGGAGGGCAATTTCCAGCCACTCACTCCTGCCTCTCTTTAACATGTTCTAAAACATACAGGAGATGCATGGGCAGTATTTTCTCTCTTATCACCAGGGATTAGGAAGAAAATAAACGTGTAAGTAAACACATATGGTTCACACTTAAATCTTGATGTGATCACAATATATGAGCTCATAAATCCCTGAAAGATCAGATTAGTGCATAAAAAAAAAAGGATTGAAAATAATTATACCATTAATGTTCAAAAAAATATTGTACAAGGGTCATATGCACTAGTGAGCCTACTCTTCAGAGTCACATTAAAATTTTTCCTATTTCAAATGTTGACAGTATTAACAATTCTACCTACATCGAAAATTCTAAACCAAAACAAAGGTATCAGCAATTGTAAGACTGCTGTGTTGTCCATGTTCACTCAGGCAGCAGTTACTTATTGTCATTGTATGATAACATGAACCGAGATAAAATACAGGAAATCATGCCTTTCAGCTTTTCTAACCTAATCAGATTAACAGTTGTGACTATGATCTCAATAAAATTCTAACATTTTATCTATAATAATTCATGCCACTCATATATGAAGTATATTTCCAGCAATCTCTATATGTACAAGATAGATTTTGCATGCACATTCTATAATCATCTACAATATGTTTGAATTTTTCTTAAAAAGGGCCCACAATTAGCCTGTGTTAAATGAGTTTGCCACAAAACAAAATACTAAGTTACGTCTAAGTGCTTCTGCTTATCAGGTACCATTTCACATAAAAGGAAACAGAATATAATAATCTACAACATACCATTTAATGACCTACACAATATTTTTGCTCATGCGTCTGATATACAGTACCGAGACATAAAAAAATGTATTCTTGAAAGGTTATAAATAAAAAAGTATATACAAAAAATTTCTGACATTAGCAAGATGCAGAGACCTTGATGATTATACATCATTATTCCTCACATCACACACAGAAATTCAGTAAGGAGGAGGATTTAAGCACTGACAGCAGGAATGTAATCTAGCAAAACTGAGCTTTCTTGGATTTTCTCATATAAACTATAAAATCTGAATTCTAAACAGATAATGTTTTTAGACATATTTCAGACAAAAATGGTGTTAAAACTGGCTTAAGTTACAGTGTACTTGTTTGTGTCTTTATTTTTCTTATATTCCTATCTGGGGTGATGATCCAATCTGCTAACTTTTCAGAAAAACACATAAGATTTTGGTAGCACCATAAACCATACACCAATTGACATGATTCTCCTGGATTTCAAGATTATTTACAGCTTCATTTGTTGCTGGAGCACTGTATTTCCTATTCCTAAATTCAGCAGTGAAAATATTTTTGATATTTTCAACACGTAAAACCTAACTTGATAATTAATGCAGAAGAAGGGCCTAGGCCTAACCATAGTAACTGCAAATGCTGGTAATCTTCAGTACTTTGGGTGGCATTATTCAATCCATAAGATTTCTTACAAGAACAATAATGATGAACACTGTACCTATAATAAAGTAAAAGATATAATCTGGAATCTGACCTAATCTACCAAATGAGGAAAGGTCTGCCAACTACTGCATACAGATTAATAGTAACAAATTCTCTAGTATGCTGGTATGTTTATAATAAACTTGATTTCTGAAAAATGTACCAGAACATTTTACCAAAATACACATCTCTTCACGCATCAGGTCTTAGTTTACTTCTGACTCTATATCTTTACCTCTATCATTCTATAATAATTGAATTTTCATTCATAAAAGCATGATTTCCAGTGTACCAATTGACATCAACAAAAGTTTCTTTTCCAAGGACCATATTATCACACAAATGGCATGCCATTGGTGGAAAGAAGTAATTAATATAAAAGTAGGTTTTCAGTATGAAACAGAGGAAGGAAAACATTTATAAACAATGTACATTAAAGCAAAACCCAAATACATAAGGTTTGTGAACTACAAAAATCTCTTTTCTTCTTACATTTCTTATTAAGAAAATGTTTGATCAAGTGTGTAATTACTTCTAAATAGATTCCCTACTGTAATAACTAATACACCAAATTCAGTAACATGAAGCATCAGAAAAGAATTTTTCATTTAAAATAATAATCTCTGAAAACCTACCAATCCCATTTTAATGGGGTGGATCATGAGCATACATGCAAAATTTTGGTAATCAGCTTTGCAGATCTAGGGTTCTAAGTCCCAACCCTGATGGTTAGCAGCAAAAGGGCAAAATAATATGTACAAATATGATCACATTAACTTCATTCATGAAATAAAATGGTAATCACATCTAAACCTATCAAAGTAGTTACTCTGACTTTATCTTCTTTGGTACATTGGATACTATTTCCATTAAGAATTGTATGTTCTAAAATTTTGGTTATAGCTTGTTGTGCATGACTGAACACAACAAAAGAAATGATGTCATCTACAGATAATGAGGAAGGCAAAGTAAAGCTTACTCAAAATCCATTTTCAACAATTCAAGTTAAAACACTTACAGAACATTATGCAATATTCTTCCTGCAACCAAAATTTTAGCACTAAAAAATTAAAGAGTCCACAGACCATCACTTGGTAAAAATAAATCTTTCGAGTAGTTTAAATCTTAAAAAGAGAAAATTTACTTATAATATTTACTTAAAATTCAGCGTAGTTAAATGTGGAGTTTAGTCGATTTATAAGGCAAAAAAGGCATCTAATAATAAGTGAACATTTTTCTATGAATGTAAAATCTAAGAACATTGCTCCACAACATGAAGAAAGAAGAATTATGAAGTTTTCATGATTATTCTCACAAGCCTTATTGGGTTAGGTTACATAAATACAGTGATCATACTACAGATGGTATATACGAAAATCATTTGTAGTGTACATCAAACTAACTTTAATCTTACTTCATTAATTAATCAATCAATTAATTAAACAATAATAATACTGAAGGATGCTTATGAAGTATTAGGAGTTCCATGCAAGATATACTGTATGAGGATTAACATATTTAGAGAGCAAATATTTCTAAAATTATCATTCCCTTGAAAACATGCAGATGTCCAGCAGGAAGGTGCATTCAAATTTGCCAAAATACACACACGCA
>JAYMFT010310442.1:0-23579 GCA_038088735.1 Panulirus argus | reverse complement strand
TCCCTCTTCTTTCACTCGATCTGTGTCTCGCCTTGTCACAGCTTCCACAATAAACTCAGACTTGGACAGGATATCTCAGTGGGGTACACAAAATCTTACCTCCATATATTTGGCAAGGCTATTGTAAAGCATATATGCTACAGATAGACCACTATAGCATTTCTCAGATATTTTTTGACTATTTTTGCAAATATACAATTTGTCTAGTATATTATTTACTGGAATTCACCAGTTATGAAGACTTTTGCTGTAGCCACCCCTTCAGGAAATTCTCAAAGGCCATCAGAGATATAGATATAAATATCTTATTCAGTAATAGGAAGTTAAATACTGTACTTGCTTTATAGGAAAATACACTCAACCCAATGGGGTCTGGTCCCAAATATTCCAGATAATCAGACTTTATTGTATTATATTTTTGTTTGTTTTGCAAACAAGTACCATTAAACATGCGTTAGGCATACTGAATACTGTGGAGGTTATAATATCCTCATACCACAATCTTTGGCAAATGTGCTTTTAAAATCTTTGTAAGTTCCTAATCAGAATATTGCCTGGCCTCAGGGATTATAGATTTTTGATATTCTATCTCAGTTTACATTGTGATAAAACAGAAATGGCTGACAGTATTATAAGTACTGTATTGATTTTATGTATTTTTTTTTTTTTTTTTTAGCATGTTTTGATGTTTTCACCTTGATCTTTGAATTCTTTTGTTTGAATGCACCTACCTTTAAGAATGTGAACTGTTAGACTGCCAGTTTATAAGGTTTCAGCTACTTTCCCCAAATGCTAAATAGATGTTAGAAGTTTTTAAAGATATGAATATAATATCCTGGACACATTTAGTTCGTGTGATGTAGTTTATTATCAGAGTTTGAAAGATGCTTCTTTTGGCCTGCTAATTCTTTAAGTAGTATTGCAATGTAACATTAATGCATCTTTTCTATACTTCTTGGACATATAGTAACTTTTTGATATTATGAGATAACTAGTCTGTTTGTGGTATTACTGATTGATTATTTAAGCTGTCAGAGGATAAGGTAAGCAGTGTTCAGCTATCCATAGTAATATCTAACTGATGTTATTCATATCTTTTAAAGTACTTTGAAACCTAACTTTAAATTTCCAACCTTATGTAGACCAGATATTAAATTACATTACAGTCACCAAACATAATGACTTGCATGATAATCCTTGATGTACCAGAGTGAAGGTATGTGATATATAGAGCTAAACTATTTTAAATTTAAGAGTGCTTGCAGATAGAGATTATGAAAAGGATTGCATCATGATTACTAGATGTTGATTTTATTGAGAAAGGTACAAATATTGTCATGATGAAATGAACAGCCATAAACTGATCCACTCAAAACTTGAGTTTTAGTCATTTATTAGTTTTGTTATCATTGATACTTTTTATGATGAAAGTAATAAAATTTGCTTTAACTTATCTTTGCAGTTAGCTTTAGATAGATAAAGGAAGCTAACGAAGGGATGCTTTTAAGTGACTGAGGAATTTTTCATTCCTCAGTGTTTCAGGCCATGTGCTTTTTACTAACATTAAAAACAAATGTTAAAAATAATTTGTATAACATCAATAACAGGGCATCACGGTGGCAGCCTCAGAAGGCCGTTCAAACTCTTCAAGTCCCATGCTTGATGGCAAACACTGGGGTCCTGAACGCACTGTTGTGGTAAGTTGTTATTAGTTTTATCATTCAGGTGACAGGGATAGAGTGTATATGTAAGAATAATGCCATTGTTCACTTGTTCTTGATGCTGCCCTGTTTAGACTGAAGAGACACTTTCTTGTAAAATGTTTCAAGGTGAATAATTCTTACAGATATCATATTTGTTTTCTAGTGTTTAAGTATTTTTTTGTTTCATAATTCTGCTTTGGCACTGGTGTCCATGGTCAGTATGTTTTTGTAAAAGCAAGTTATGGATTGAATTGATTATGTTTGCCTTTTGGTTTTAAAGCAGTATGCCACTAGGGGAGGAGAGGAAGGAAAAGCTGGGGAAAAAAGAAAGAACATAGAAAGTCTAAGGCTCTTTATCTCATCATATAGCTTTTTAGTGGTTAGATACAGCCTCATTAAACTTCTCAACATGTCTTTGGATTAGAGAAAGCCCTGGTTATTTATGACTATGCCAGACCAGTTTCCTTGAAGGAGTTAATTGTTTATGTATCTATATCTATGCCAGGACCAATTTCCATGAAAGAGTTGCTTAATACCACACCTCTAATTATTTATAACTATGCCAGGACCAGTTTCCAAGAAAGAGTTTCATTGTTACACAGTCCAAGGCTGTGTTACTCTTAGTAGCTGGGAAATGTAAACTTTTAGAGAGGGAAGTTCTCTGACAAGCGGGTACTTCCAATGATAAAGCTTTGCCAAAGGTTGCATTTGTAGTGTAACCTTGAGCAAGGACAGTCTAGTAACACCATACCATACCTCTCTCTGACACAGTCGTTCCTGACATGCATCTCACACTACACACTGTAATCAGGGATTTCATCTCCAACAGATCCACTCTTTATGGAGACTATTGCCGTGGCCACCCACTTGAGGGATTTCCAGAAGGGAACAGGCATCAGAGATAAAGATAGATAGACAGATACATCCACTCTCTTACTTTCCCTTGCATTCAGAGCCCTAGACTCGCATCTCTACTTTACCATGAAACATATCAATCTTTGCCCTTAACCTTTTACTGGTGGACATAGTCTGGAAAGTCCATAATGGATGTTGAGAAGGTGGTGTAGATGAGATGTTAGAATAGCATTCAAAAGGAACAAAATTCACAGAAAGTTATGTTATTTCTTTTGTTTTGGTAGCCATGCACCTATAAATGGTAGTTGTAGGATACTAAAGAGAGCAGAATTTTTTCTTGTGCTTTGCTAGCAGAGAAAGAGACCTCTTTGGGCTACAAATGGTACAGTAAAGTCACTGAATATTTAAACAGAGGTGGAAGAAATTTGAACATCAGTTAATGTCAGTTGCTTCCTCTGAGGAGAACTGCTGTTTATGTTGGCCACCTCATAAGGATTAAAGACTTTAATTTGTTTCACATACTCCTCGATGCACCTGGAACCATGGCCCCTTCTTCCGTCCTGTGATTCACTTCAGACCCCAAGGTTCCGTTTACTGTTTTCTCCGGGTCCATAGATGCTGTAATGAAATCATTCTCTTTCTCCAAGTATATCTCATACAGATTCTTCAAAGCAAACTTCTGGTCCACACATCCTCTATCATGGGTGTTGAGGAGGTTGGACCCCAGCCCTTCCCATGATACATATATGTATTCTTCAGTTATTTCTATTACTCTTGCAGCACTCAGGAAACAGTAATACTTTTTCCAGTTTACGCAATCAGTCAATACTTTTTTATGTACTCAACTGGTATGATTATTGTGTTTTCTACCTTTTTTATTCACATAAAAGAAAAGTATTATGATACTGTCATTCCTTTGCTTTACTGGCTCATGTAAAAGCTGTTTCTTTCCCATTTTCTTTGTTAACTCAAGTTAAAATTGCATTATATTTTTTTAATACAAGAGGCTCATATATTGTTTTTTTTACTTTCAAAAATATTTTGTGGTGGCTTATTATGTGTTAAGTTATTGCTTACCGATCCTGGGAAAAAGTTCTTACTATTACATTTTGACATAAAATTGTTTACTCCTACAGGTGCATCGGGATGAAAAAAATTCCCTTGGTATTTCCATTGTTGGAGGAAAGGTGGATCTTAGTTGGTCAGGTTCCTCTGTGACTGGAATTTTCATCAAAAATGTTCTTCCTGATTCTCCTGCTGGAAAAGGTGGTCACTTGAAGGTTTGTATTCAGAGGAATTGATTTTCCACTCTGATTCAAAAACTAATATTTCCTGTGATGTATATATAACTGGCTTTCAAAGCATAGAGGGACTACCCATAAAGATAGAAGGAACTCTTTGGGCTGGGATGTTTTTTAGCTCCATTCATGGGAAAAGGTAAACATCAAGGCTAGGCCTTAATTGACATATGAAGAGGGTAAAGATAGAGATAAAGACAAGACAAGGAAAAGTATTTAAAAAATCATTTTAAGGAAGTGATAGACCTGTCTTTTAAAAAAAATGCTAGGTCTTAGTTATTAGGAAAGACATACACACAAAGTTTTCTCACTGTTATGGAATCTGCTGCATTTATACTTAACAAAGATGCCGATTTTTTCTCGTAAAGTAAACATAGTCAATGGGAACAGTAGGTATTGGCTACCAAAAACAATGAGCCAGAGTTACCCTCTACGAGTGGCCTATTAAGGGTGAGGCACTAAAAGGTAAGAAGCAGCACTGGAGTTTACTAGTTTTGGAGATGATTTTGCCTTGGCAACCTACATGATGGAGTTCCTGGAGGTAACAGGCATAAGAGATATAGATAGATAGATAAAAAGTAAAAAACCATTACCATGAGAGAGGCTTAAAGCAAAAGTTTTAATAGTGATAGTGGCAGGGGAGGCAGTTAGAATAAACACATCAGCTGTCGTTTGTTCTTCCGTCCTCCCTCCCATTAATGGTAGCAATGCAACTCCTCCTCCTCTGAAATCACATTATTCTTAGAAAGTTGTAACTATACTTGTACAACATGTTTTAAACCTTCAGAAACAGAGTTGGAATGAACTTAAAAGTGGTTTACTGCAGGTTTACTACTCCACAGACTGGTGACCGCATTCTAGAAGTAGAAGGGATTGACCTTCGAGGAGCAACTCATGAAAAGGCTGTGGAAGTTATCAAGAAGACTGGGAATCCAGTTACTTTTGTTGTTCAGAGTCTAGTGCAGTGGGTAAGTTTATATTTTTATATATAGTGTGTAATCTCCAATGGTTACCTTCTCTGCTGTACATGATATGGTTCATGCAGAAGCTTCTTTTAATGTTTTTAATGTTTCAACAGTTGCTTTAATGTGATCCCTCTAATATGCATACCCTTTTTTTTATTTGTATTTTTCTGCTTCACTTGCAGCTGTTATCTAAGTGTGCTCCCACTCATTTCAATCATCTGACATAGAGTCCCCACAAGCCTGCAGCTATTATATAAGTGTGTTCCCACCCATTTCAGTCATCTGATGTAGAGTCCCCACGTGCCTTTATCACCTTAACTTCACAGTAAGATTATTTTTTTTGTCATTAACTCATCTCTTAAAACTGTATCATCCCTAGATTTCCGTAGTTTTCATTCTACTTTCATACTTCCTTACCCATTTCTTAAGAGAAATAAGTACCTGCTCTCACTTTATTCTTGTATGACTGAGCAGTGGAATATGGACTGTAGGATGCATAGTTCCCTGTGACAAACCACCACACATGATGGTGGTTCAGTTATTTTCTTTTCTGTTGCTGCCCCTGAGATGACTTATCATTTTATAGATAATTTTTTTGCTGCAAATATAATTCTGATATTTCAGGTATTAGCATTTATAAGCAACATTTTTAAGTAAAGTGTGTCAGCTAGACTTCAGGATGCATTTATCTGCCGACAGTTAACATTTTTAGATGGGAAGTTTGCAAGACATACTGCTAGAGAATGTAACTGTGTGCCAGACTATTTTGCACAGTAATGATTTTTTTATTTTCCATTGATTTGGTGGAAATGCTTGTTTTCATAGCTCATAAACATGGAAAATGGTGATCATGTATAAAACAAATATGAATATTTTACGTTAGATTAAGTGTAGAAAAGTGGCTGGATTTGATGGCATTGCAGTTGAATTTCTTAAGAAAGGGGGTAATTGTGTTGTGGATTGATTAGTTAGTATATATATGTGTGGCTGATGCCTAAGGATTGGCAGAATGCCTCATAGTGCCATTTTATTAAGTTAAGGGTAATAAAAGTTAATGTTCAAATAACAGAGGTATAAGTTTGTTGAGTGCAGCTGGTAAGTTATATAGGAGAGTGGTGACTGAGAACATGGTGGCATGTACAGACTTTCAGACTGGGGAGGAACAATGTGATTTCATGAGTGGTAGAGGCTGTGTGGATAGGTGTTTGCTTTGAAGAATATGTGTGAGAAATACTTAGAGAAACAGGATTGTATATGGCATTTATGGATGTGGAGAAAGCATATGATAGGATTGGTGAGATGCTTTGTGGAATGTGTTTTGAGTATATTCTGTGGGAGAAAAGCTGTTAGGAGGAAGGAGGAATTTTCATCAAGAGAGTAAGGTGTGTGTGTCAGTAGTTAGAGAAGAGGATGAGTATTTATAGTTGAGGACAGATCTGTGGCAGAGGTGTGTGATGTCACCATGGCTGTTTAATTTGTTTATGGATAGGGTGAGGAGAGAGGAAAATGCAGGGATCTTGGAGGAAGGGGGGCAGGTATGCAGTCTGTAGGGGGTGAGGGGGATGAGAAAAAGAGTCAGTTGCTGTTTGCTTATGACATGGCACTGTTGGCAGATTCAGGTGAGAAACTCCACAGTTTAACTTACAAGGTTCACTCAAAAAAACATATACCTCTGTAATTTGAACACTCATCTTTGTACCCCATGCCTTTACACAGCAGCATTATACATGCTTTCCATCAATCCTCAAACACCTCAGACAATCCTCAGACACGCTTCACCAGAGCATGTAAAGTGTCTGGGGTAAACGATGGAAAGCTCTGTGGGGCGTGGGTGTGGATGGGGAGCTGTGGTTTCAGTGCACTACACATGACAATTAGAACATGAATTGAGCAGATATGGCCTTTCTTCCTCTGTGGCGCTACATCGCTAACGCAGGAAATGGCAATCAGGTATGAAAAAAATATGTTTTTATATATATGTAGCATTCTGTGGGCAGGAAGGTAGAGATAGGTAAATATAATCTTTATTCCGATCCATTTGTGGCTCAGAAACTTGACACCTTTCCTATTAGGAAAGGTTGTTAGATTAAAGTGATAGTAAGTTTCCTCTATATATTTCTTTTTTTCAGACACCAGCAAACTCAGCCCCTCCATCACGTGATGTGAGCAGACTGGGTACTCGATATCCCAACACCATTACTCCAGCTAGAACACCCACACCAGAACTCATCCAGGTAAGCTGGGCACCCCCCACTACATCATCTACAGCTTCTACCCTCTCATCTGCCATGGACACCCCTATCCAACCAGATGGAATACACCTATGTGGATTAGTTCGATCTGCTGGATTGAAGGATTTCACAAATATCAGAGCTTCGTCTGAAGAGGTTTTTGTTCGTACAAAAGATAACATACAAACTAACATCTTGGGGAGTGAAAGTCCTAGTATTCAGCGTGATTGTGACCCTAGTAGGCCAGGCAACCCCTCCATTGACCCTCTCACTGATAGTGTCAGCCAATATCAACCATCGGCTAGGGACGTACTACTTGCCGACCCTCATGCAGCAGCTCTCGACGCTTCTTCCTCTTTACCCTCTTATTCTTCTTTAATTTCTTACTATTCTGTTGGCACCTCCAAAAGTGTGTGCTTCACCATAGCTCATGCCTCCACCACCACTACTACCACCACTACCACTACTTCACCTATCAGTCCCACTGCCAACCACACCACCACTACCTCTACCCTGCTGATGCCCTCTGGGAATCACAACCACACTCCCAACACAGTTGCTGCAGCTTTCACATTACCCCCCCAGGCCAGCACTCCACTCAGCGAAGGCAACTCCCACCAGCAGCGGATGCAGCACACTGGAAGACACCATCCTCCAGACCCAAGAATCACCTTCCCGATGGCTCCTCCAATACCTGAAACCTCAACCCCAATTCATGAATCATATCCAGAACCAGTGAGATTTGTTACTGAATCACCCATATCAGAACCAGAGGATCCAGATCCATTGGTAAACCCGTATTATTATTATGCTCGTGCTGCCTTAGCTCACTGGCATTTGCGTGCACAAAGAACTCAGGAACACGAACGAGTGACAGAGAGTGATGGAAATATTAGTGATCAGGAAAATAGTACAAGCAGTAGTAGTGAAAGTAGTACAGCAAGTCGAAGATTTTTACATCTTAAAACTTTTAGTCCTAATTATGGTGTTCAGTTAACAAGACCAAATGGAACTAAGTTAGACACCCCTCCTTCGGATGTTCCGTTGATGGATACTCCTCCCTCTGATGCACCCTTAGTGGACGAGTCTCCCATTGAACATACTCAGCATTGTGATTACACCCAAGCTGACCCTCAGCAGAGTGAATATACAGTTAGTGACCCTTCTTGTGAAGTAACTCTTATTGAATTTGAACCAAGTGAAACTACAGAAATTCATCAAAAGATAACTGATTTAGTGCAAAATAGCTCTATACAAAATGAAACTTTGCAAAATGACCCTCAGCTTATTGTTCCTCTGTGTAATACCCTTCCATGTAATAACAATCTTGAACTTGACCCTTCACCAACCACCATTCAGCTAGATGATTCCCCACTAGATCCACCCCTGGATGACCCACCAGTAGGCGCGTACACATACGATTGGCGAACGGACCCACACCTTTATCAGGGCTGGTGGTGCGTGGAAGGATTAGTCAGCGAACGTTTAGCAGCTCAAGTTCCCACGCAACCAGTCTCCCCTTACGACAGTCCTGCTCATACTCCCACCGCTCATACGCCCACCACCGAACAGGTGAGGCTGCCCGCCAGCATTTCCATCCACTCACACCTCTCAACCTTGACCCTCCTAGATATCCCTTGTCTCTCATCTGGGCGCTAGAGGAAATTGGGCATAGCATGAAGATGACTTAAGGTAGCCCACGCTGATACCTTTTCCTCTAGCGTGCACATCATTGCCCTCACCTTTGCCCCTTTGGAATCCAACAGTGATTACCTTTTGATCAGACTTGTTAAATCAGCCTTGTCAGAATCCTTTTCCACCATATTCCTTCTCCCACCATAGCCCAATGTTGTTAGGGCTATACATCCTTTGACTCCAAATATCTGCACAACCCTTTTCCCACTGCCTGCTTCCCCTTCTGTCTGCATGTAGCTCTCTGAACTTATTTTCCTCTCAAGCTGACCCAGTGACAGAGAGTGCACTAGATTTTTTCTAGATAGTAACTAGAAAACCTAGTATAGATTGATCCAATGTTATGACACTGCATGAAAAGGTGAGCAGCTAGTAGATACCCATGACAAGTACCAAGCTTGTGAACCAGTTGTGGAACACTACGTTTTCTCTCATGATTAAATATTCTTATTAGAATATTTTGAATAAATGTATTAAAAATGAAAAGATACAATAGGCATTGCAGAGAGTACATTAATGTAAAGTTTGTTATAAAATGTTAACGGTAGCTCACCATATAGGCAAATGAAACCTGACACCACTTTGGCTCCTAAGACACCTGGGCCATAACTGGTTTGGGAGGGGTAGTGTGTATCAGTGTGACCGGCTAGGACTGTTGCCAATTAAGCTTTAATATTTACAGTACAGTGGCTGAATTAGAATTATCACTGTTTTAGTGGAGATTGACAATGTATGATAAGTTATATACAGAACAATACAGTGATTATGTTGAGCTTTCAATCTTATTGGTAAACTTTTGAAGTGTAACTATTAATTTGCAGAAGTATTAACTACTATTAAGTTTAATTCTATGCATTTGAATTCTTCTGTGTGATATGTAACTAATATTTGTTGATGTAAAAGAGATATGGATGATTAGATATTCATACAACTTTACACTGCTACTAATGATTTAATACTGTTTGGAAACAGTATGTGAGTTACCATGGTTAAAGCATCAAGAGCTAGACTTAGTTCACCTCTGCTGTTTGTTCATTAAGCTTTAAGATGCTGTTAATCAAAGCTTAGACTGGAAAATTATTCATTGTTATATGTGTGAAGTGGAATGATATTAAGACAGTGTTTTGAAGTTGTTCACCCTCCTATTATGAAAAGAATAGAATTTAATAAGTCAGATGAATATTTATGAAGGCCTGATGAAAGGTGGATTGGCATTATGAGGCGTTCATTTCGAGATTGGCTTATAATATTTGGTGGTCATCGTGTTGCCAAGTTCCTTAAAAGTGTAGGTATTTTGATTGTTATGTCGAATTGTTTAATGATGATGTATAAGAAAAAAATTTTTCTGTGAATTTATGTAAGTGTTTTAAGATATATTCAGGAAGACAGCATCATTGCTCTCCAGAATATTGAGGAATGTATATAGAAGCTATGCAAGAGATAACAGAGAAAACAGAGAGCCCTGAGGAAGAAAATTTAGAAAGTGAAGACTTAATGTCAACCCGTATCAGATGTTTTGGAGGGTATGTCAGTGTACTTAAGTACCAACAGTATAAGATGTTTTGGCAAGTAAATTTGTTAAGTGTACAAAAGTCCAGTTTGAGGCCACACCTTACATGACATAAAAATGGAATGAAATTTTTGAAAATTGAAGAGAGAAGAGGAGGAATAATCTTAAAGTATTGTGGAGGAATTTGAAACCTATTATTTGAAAAAGAGCTGGTTGTAACCGTTAAGGGAAGAAACGGATTTGATAATAGCTCTCCGTTGAGTGGCCAGTAGCTACTCGGTAATCACACGACACTGGTTTGACAAGTAGTACACGATCTAGCTCAGTGCTTTTCAACTGTTTCTATTTTATGGCACGCCTGTAAGTTGGTTTCATCTTTGCAGCACAATACTTATCGCAAGGTTTTCATGGCATGCTGTTGTACTGCAGCAAACCAGTTGAAAGTATTGGTGGAGATATTGTTAGGCTCAAAAGCAGCAGAGAAGAAGACAGCCCAAGGTGGTCAGAGAGTAATAACAGCATCAAAAAAATGAAAAAGCAGGAGGTCTAGATAGAGTGGGGGTAATATGAGAGGAGTAGGAGTAAAGTTGCTTGTAAATGGATTTGGAATAACATATGGCTGCTTGGAAAAATGGTCATATGGGTGAATATTGACTGAAATCAGTGATAGCTCTGCTCCATAGACGGAAAGAAAGTGAAAATTATTGTAAGAATTACACAAATTATTTTAAGCGATGGCGTACTCATCAAGCTGTATGATAAGGTAGTGATGTTTAGAATGGGTTGCTGAACTCTGTGTAGGTAAAGGAAAAGATGAACTTGAGAATAGAAGACAGTGCATTTACCAGATCTGTGTACCTAGGCAGGTAGTGAAGAATAATGTGTACTAAAGAAAAAGAAGAATGTGTTTAGCATTTAATGATAATGTTCAGTGGAGGCATTTTCATATTTCATTGGGGAGGTGAGAATAGACATTATTCTTTGCTTGATTTATCAACTTAGTGTTCAAAGTTGATAGTTAAGAAATGCCTCTGTGTTAGGAGGCATATATTTACTTTGACTTATTGGTCATTAGTTGACAACACATTTGTGAGTTAGCATGAATTATCCCAAATAGGTAGGAGTGGAGTAAAAGATGATAGGTTAATAGATTATTAGATATGATTGTTAGACAGATAGATTACTTGTTTTGTCACAGGTTATTAAAAAGTTATTAACTTGTGGATAAAAGATTGGTATAATTATTATTATTATGGTATTAATCCCAACATTATAGTATAGAATGCAAGTCCTGGGCCTTGATTGCATAAGAAAAGAAAAGGTTGAACTCGGAAGTGATTGTCAAAGAATGATATATAATATGAGGTGAGGACCATGCAAGAAGGAACAGAGCAAGAATGAGATGTGGTAGTAAACAAAGTCTGATTGAAAGAGCTGACCAGGGTGTTCATATTAAAAAGGTAATTGAAGAAAGACTGATTAAGAGAAAAGACATGTCAGAAGTTGAGGGAGCATAGGGAGTGGGAGACTCAGAAGATGGAAGTATGGAATGAAGGAGGCTTTGAGGTATTGCACTCTGAGCATTCAGGAGTGTGAGAGGCATGCTAAGAATAGAGTGAATTGGATCATTTCTATATACTGGGGATGGCATGCTGTTAGTGGCCTGAACCAGGGCAAAAAAGTGGTCTTCGTAAACCATGGACTAGTCTGTGGAGCTTGGTTGTGAATGGTGAGCTGCAGTTTCAGCATATGTCTGGCTGCTAGAGAATGCAAGTATTTAGATGAGGCCGTTGTTTGTTTGTTTTAGAAGCCAACTCATGAATGCAGGAAAAGTAATTAGACCCAGATTATATTAGTCACAGCAAGGGAGTAGATCTGTGAGAATGGATGTGTGTGAGGTCATTGTTTGTCTGTTCTTAGCACTACTTTGTTAAGTTGGGAAATGCAGTTTGGTATGAAATAAGAAGGATTGAAATTCAAGAACAGTAGAATGATAGTTGATAAATGCCTCAATTCATATTTGTAGGTCATTGCCCTTTGATCTCATAGTCACCATTATTAGATGTAGAAAATTTCCAATTAGAAGATGTCCATCCCATAAGTATAACCAATTTCCAACATACTAGATGTGTTCATCATGAATAAAGGGATAGATTTTCACAGAAAATTTACTTTTTGATATATGAGGGGAATGCTATTAAAAGTTTGATTTATGGGGGTCTAATGTAAAATGACAGCCAGGAAACCATAGTGTAAGGATTGAATTTTACCCTAAGGTTCAGAGAGTATGGGATGGTTATTTGTATTTGATAAATTGTTTTTTCTTCAGAGGTTGATTTTCTTTTACTGCATCTTGCATTGGTTCTTGCTTTATGACTTAAAACAGACAGAAATGCACATGTTAAGAGTCACACTGATACACATTGCAGAAATTTCCTTGGTACATGATTTTTATATATTAAAAAGACACAGAATGATTGCATATTGTAGAATCCATTGTTTATTTTGATTAATAGATTATCCTTACTGACCATAATTGATAAATGAATTTGCAGGCTCAGGATAATGAACATTGGAAAATTAGTAATATAAAAGTTAAGTTTTAATCTGGGACTATTTTAGTACGGTACTGTATATTAATAAGATCCATTGCAAATAACCAGTCATTATGATGATCATTTTAAGCTACCTAATATGAAATATATTTCAATATGATTTGGTTAAGCAGCATGGTGGTGTGTAGAATGTAGGATCCTTAGTGAACAAGTATTGTGTCATGGTTAGGAATAGCTTTGCTCATATAAAGATTTTTCATACATTGAGATTAATATGTATTGCAGTGTTCTATTTGTCTGTTGATTTGCCTGCTGTAATTCTTTATATTGGTATTGTTTTATGATTTCATTTGCTGTGCTTATTGTACTGGCTCACAGTATCTTAAATTTTTTTAAATATTACAGGAATTGCAGTATAGATGATAAGCTGTCACTGCATCCAATAATTCATAACTTTTAATCGTGAATGCCTCTTTAATAAATATTAAAGAATACCATTAATTATGATAAATTTGTGCATTGTGTCAAGTTTTATGTACAAGTTGTACTGAATGCTTTCCTGTAGGTCTAAATAACTGCATTTTAAGAGTTTATCTTTTAATAAATTTTTCTCCTAAGCATTTAATGTTTGATAAATAATTTTGTAATCCATGTGAGTACTTTATAATTGTTGTATCTTTTGTGTTACTTCAGACTGTATTTTTGTTTTTTAATGTAGCTTTATTTTTCACATTTCTTGAACTTTTTGAATTTAATGCATACTTCGTATTATTTAAGAATATAGTATTGTTTATGTAATGAACATGTTTTAAACACATCTACACTGTATGTGTCCAATTTTGTAAAAATTTTCTTTCAGATATGATATAAGTGTGTCTATCATACTCGTTTTTATATAGGTATTTCATACAAAATCAGATAATGTAAGGGATTTTGTCTGAGTGCAGTGGTAAGCCAGGGACACCTGTGCTCAAAACTCCCAATCAGGTATATTTCAGACAACACCTTACATGAATGGGTAAAATAGAGGCTTGTAGAGTAATCCTGCCATTGTTATAAATTCATCCCATATTGCTCTTGCTTGCTGAATGGTAGGCAGGTTGCTGTTTTTCCATAGGGCAGTTCTGGTCATTGGAGATTATTTGTTCAAGCATTAAGAGGGTTGGTTAAGTTTTTGTCATCCATGCATTTACTGAAGAAGACCAATAATCCACAGTGATGATCGTAACCATCATCCCTGCACAAAGAGTCACTCAGATTGTTTTTGTTTCCCTGATGGTTACATGGGAGTCTCCAAGTGAGTAAGCTTTTTGTATTAAGCCTCACTATAGGCCAGTTTGCATTTTCAGTGCAATTAAACTCCTGGTCAGTAATGTTACTTTGATGATTAAGCAATAACAAGTCAGCAAACCCTTCCCCAAAGGAAAAGTAGCTACTGGCATGCAGTCGCAGTTTCACTGCTCACATTCCACTGGGTAGCAGCAAGCAGCTTACACATCACCACAGAGGTATCGTAGGTCAAGATGTCCACTTTCTTAGTAGCTGAGAAACTGACTTATTACAAGTAGTTATGATGCAGGTGATGAATATGAAACTAATTGACTTTAGTTATGAAGACTTATTAGATTAAGGCTTAGGCAATATGCCAAGTGTAGTCATCCTATATGTGTATTTGTGGAGTAGTGTGGAGAGATGGGTAAGGCCAGATGGAACAAGGTAAATGGTTAATGTCATCTACTATGGATAGACATAGGCAGGGACAAATCATGCTTATTTTAATCCCACCACCCCCACATTTCCCACATTAGCAAGTAGTGCTTGAAACAGATAAAGGAAGGCCTAAAGGAAGGCCTCATTTGCTCGCATCCACTCTCAATCTACCATGTATAATGCACCAAAACTAGAGCCATCCTACCTACAGCCAAGCTTTGCAGACCTCACCATGGTTTCCATTGACCATATGATTTGTCTGCTTATGTGTGTATCAGAGAGAGCACAAGTTATTGTGAATTTTGGTTTTGCTTCTCTGTCTTCATTTGATAAGAAAAGAGAGGCATGGCCTTTATTAGTAGTTATCATTCATTACTCACATTCTTCCACTTCATTAGTTTCTTCTTGATGACCATGCTTAGGAGAAAATGTGACAGCTCCAGCTTTGCTTTGTCTGTCTTGACTCCATTATACACAATATTGTACATGATTAATGTAGGCAGAGGAATATCATATGATTTTTATTTTACTGTTTTTGTTCCTTCATTTAGAATTGAGCCTCATGGAGAACTGAGTCATGGAAACAGGTTTTCTTTCAGCTGTGTGTTTTCGGTGAAATTTTTGTCCATAATTTATTGTTTTCGTGCCTCAGTAAATGAGCTCAGGGAACAGGCAGATAAGGAGCTCATTTGCACAAAAATCATATATCGCCCATGTAGAATTAACCAAAACCAGTGCCCACCATCCATATCCTTTTATGTAGGATGTGCAGATCTCCAGTTCACGTGTTTTAGTACATATGATGTTGAATATGAGCTTAAATGTTTTGGTATCTTTGGATGACACAACATGCTTCAATGAAATGCAAGCTTTGTGTAAGTTTTACAGAATGCTAGGGCTTTTTGTAAATGGAAAATAGGCATAGGAAAAAACAAGATATTGAAAAATTTGTAAAAAGATCAATAGTCTTTCTTATGGAAAGCAGGGGACAATATGTCTTTCCTCTTTTGCTACCATTTTCCTCAGTATATTTGCACAGTGAATCAAAGTGAAGTGTGCCCAAGAAACTTGAAATCTGGCATATGTTTCTTAGCTCTGGTGTTCAGATAACCATAATTTTGTAGGCCAGGATAGGAGAAAAACAAGCTATAAAGATGGATAGCTTTACTATATCTAGCTGTAGAATTTAGTGCATAGAGAATGAAGTTGTAAGGAAATGTTTCGGATAGAAATAATTTAAGATAGTATGGTCACATATTGAATTTTTTATTATTTTAAAGGCATGGGTGTGATGGAGACTTTATCTCACATAAAAAGTCAACTTAGTGTGCATAGAAAAAGATTAAGAAGTGCTTGTATTAGTGTGGATTTGTGTCACTTAAACACACTGAGCATTGGTTAAAGATGTATGCAAGTGAACCAGAATTGTGTATGCACTTGATGTACTTGATCCACTTCATGTAAATGGGAGTTAAGATGATAGATATTGTTTAAAAGATTGATATAGTCTTTAAAACATACTTTTCAGAGCTTAGGTGGCATGAACAGGGGATACATATGCTACCATTATCCATCCCATAGTTTACTTTGCAGAAACAAGTGCAGTGTAGTATCAACCTCTCTTATGATTATGACCACATGCTGTTGGCCTGTTGATTGTCAGCTACATGAACTCCTTTGTTTCTGGTAATGATGGAGCTACTACATAACTGTTCTTCGACATTCTTTGCATGTTCAGAAAATTTTTGATGGGAGCTTTGAGCATAAGTTTTCCCAGCTCACCTTGTCATAGCATAGAAGGGCCCCAAAAATCAGAGTTCATTTACTGAAGAGAGAATGTTTCAAAGCTATTGATATCATTAATCATCAAATGATCATATAATAATCATACATATTCAGATTTGAAAGTTTTGCCTCTGTATGACCTTGCATAATACACCCATTAATTATATTCACTACAGTATCTATCTATCTAGATGGAGATATTACACCCTTTGATTTTATTCACCATAGTGATTCATTTTTATTTTTTTTTTCATATAAGTACGTGTATTCACCCATACTTTCTTTTTGTACATTTAGTTGATATGTATTTTTGAGTTGTTTGCAGCAATTTTAGGTTTTCATGAAAGATTAAGTTGTTATGATGTAAGGTTTACAGATATCCATTTATGTGATGATTAACCTTTGATAATATCTCTATAGAATATTATTATCTAATCAGTCCATAATCAAGAATATCTTGCCTTTCTCTGCATAAAATTGATGGTACATTTCAGATTTTCATGCAAGTAGAGTTGAATATCTATTGGTTTTTGGAGTACCTCCAAATGGCTTTTGGAGAAATGTTTGTCTCGGCTATTTTTCATCACAGTGAGAGGAATGGGTAAATTAAGTGTTCCCAAAGATCATGATCTAGGGCATACATACAAGTGCAGGAAAGAGACGTGAAGGTTTTTTTATTTCTCTGAAAACACCACAGAGATTGGTAATAAGGAGCATATAATAGAAGGCTTATAACTTTTTCCTTTCATAAAAGAGAATGTTTTGAAGTGTTAATTATGTGGTGATTGTTTGGATGTGGAATAGGTGACAGTGTAGTCTGAATGAATTAGCTAAGGAGCTTTAGATTTCCAGGCTAAATGGGATTTGAAAGTGAACTGTGAAATGGCTCTAGATGTTCAGAGAGATAAAGATTAGATAAGATGATAGTGTGAAGAGACATTTTTATGTGAAGTGTTTAAGCATAGATGAATGTCTGGTTATATATATAGTAACTATGTAAGCTTCTGAGACTACTCTGTGTGACTTAGAGAAAGTATAATCTTCACTTTATGGATAAATGTATTTTGCTTTGATTATTTTACCATACTGATTTTTCTAAATCAGACAAATCTATCTTGTATATAAGATACATCTCCACTCAGCAAGGAAAGTGTTAGAAGTCTTAGTATTTTTTCTTTGAATTTAACTTTTTATGTTGCTTCTGTAATAGATACAACTCCATTCTTGATTTGATTAACTTCATGTTTAGTTATTTTTAATTTTGGTTAGAATTTGCCATGCTAAATTTTTGTGATGTATTTTTCTATCCATAGTACTGAATTTTTTTCTAGAATAATTTTCTATTACTTTCATCACTATCCAGTCTAATCTGCTTCCCTGTTTTCCCCTCTGTCAGCCGGGCTTACCAGATCACAAAAAGCAGGAGATTCAAGCAAATTTACACCAACCTCTCAGTCGTCGACAGACTACTGACGATTCTGATGATGATATTGATGATGTACATTATGAACAGGGTCGTACTGAGACCAAGAAGGGTGTGGAGGCAAGTAATTTATCATGGTACAAGGAATATTGAAGAAGAAGTTCTCTGAAAAATATACGTTGATCGTAATATGTCTTTTAAGATAAATGTAGGAAATGTTGTGTGGGACACTATGCTAGATGATGGGAGATACCCTTGGATGTTGTTAGGTTGAGAAACAGATGTATGCTATAGAACACTTGTAGGAAATGCATCTGCATAACATTTATAAGAAATACATGGAACTTGATAGATTGTTGTTTCTGGGGGATTTCACTTGTTGCTCTTAAATATGTTAGTGAAATGATTTTATATTCATAAAGAATTTAGTCTCACTTGATGAATCAGCTTAGTATGAAAGTGAAAAAGTAAGAGTGCTTCTAATAGTATGGCAGTTGATGTCCCTCTTTAAAATTAGACAGAGTTAGAGAATGTGTTTGAGTGAATTGAGGGGCTTTATGCAAACACCTGATCCAATGTTTGGAAATGAGAGTGGAGTTTAGGGTAATTAAATTTATTGATAGAACCTTTTTATTTCCTGAATGCTTCTTGATAATTTCTTGTTTGGTTTATTCCAAACAGATTGATCGTTCCAGTGCTGGTGCAGTCAGACGTACTAAAGCAGAAAAAGTGGCTGATACTGAGGAAGAAGATGAATTTGGCTACACCAAGAGTGAGTGTTAAATTATCATTTGATTGTTTTTTATTTGATGTTCAGTAATGGGAAGAAATATGGATTTGTGATATTGAATGGTGTTCTAAGTTGTAACCATTTTATATCTGAAATGTTATAGCATTTTAAGGTTACTAATACTCCAGTACACCAATTATGGCGACTCTTTTGCCATTGGCTACCCCTTTGCGTGAGTTCCCAAAGGGAATGTGCATAAGAAAGACATAGATAGATAGATAGGTTACTAATACTATAAAAAAGATATGTGTTCATACCACAGTAAGAACTGGGAGAAAATAATTCAGCCAATTGTGTGGACCTTTAAATCAGAAAAGATAGAGGTCACATTCATTTTTGATGACTAATTTTTCATTATTCCCAAACTTCCAATGAAATATGTTTCTCCGTTGCATGTGAACATTAAAGATTCAGAATTACTTTTTCATATTGTATGCATAAGTTATTTATATATGTACTGTTTAAACATTTTTATAATGATGGATAGAGAACTTGAAGAAAGGAAGAAACCATCACTTTCTTGAATCATATGTATTGGGCTTGAAGTTTATTGCATGATTAAGATCAGTTATTGGCATGCTATGCTGATGACTGTTTAGCTTCTTGATTTGAAATCAGTATGTTCTTGTGAAATGGAATAAAGAGTGAAGAGTTATTGATTCGGCAAAGGTAAGTGGTTTGTTCGAAAATGAACAAGGGCTCATGTTCTTGTGGTGAAATTCTAGTTGATTACACTTCACTTTTATGAACTGTTTCTGTTTGCACTTGTTCTTCATTGGGTTGAAAAACAATGAAATCTCTTTGGTTCTACATCACAGAGAACAAGTTATTGTATTCATGAATGTTGTTCTGTTACTGATCCATGTCTAGTCCTTTTGGGATATTCAAGATATATGATTAAATCCCTCATTAATGGTGCCTTCGGTTGCTGTAATGTGAATTTATTTTTAGGATTTGATAATATATGATGTTTGATACAAGCATAGCTGGTTTTTATATGAACTTTCTTTTAAAAACAACTTAACGAAGAAGAAAGACACTGGTTAGGATTTTGTTTTGGAAATAATGTCATGTTGTTGGCAATGTTTGGGACTAGGTGTATATGATACCAGTGAATTTTTGTGAATGATATGGGGAGAAGAGAGATAATTGTGAAAGCTTTATGTAAGATGAAGTGTGGCAAATTAGGAAGAGTGGATGGGATTGCTGTTGACCTTTTAGTTAGGCTGTTCAGCATTCTTGTAGGTTAAAGTGAGGTTCTTGAGAGGACTGGCAGAATGCATATACAGTGCCCTTATGAAAAGGCAAAGGGGGAAAAAGGTGTTTTAAGAGTACCTGGGAAGAGTATAAGAGACTGGAGATTGAGAGAGAAACCACTGGATGGAAAATGTGTTAAATGTAAGAATTCTGAAAGGTTTAAAGGTGCATTTAGCCTAGATTTGTTGAATTTGATTATAACATATATGTTTAGTGATGAGGCTAGATTTTTTTGAATGGTTAGTAGAATGCACTGATTTTTGTTAGAGAATGTTCTTCATTGGTGATTTTTTGAGATTAACGATTGGATGAGGCAAAATTCTCATTAAAACCCTGACATTTAGGTCCTTCATTTGCTAGATTTTGATTAGCTTGTTAGGTGTGACAGAATCCCTTCTGCATCTTCTTAAGGATTTGTTGACCCTTCAGTTGGTACAATTTTTATAGCATGAGTTGAAAAATTTTACCTTATATGATTTAGATTAACTGATAATCTCAAATGATTTAACTTGATATATATGCATCCAGAAATATGATTTTTGAAACGCCTCCAGATTCACAGTTTTATTCAAAGTGTTCTTATATATCCTCTGAATATTTGGCAGCTTTACATTGATTCTCCATTATACTTTGTAATGTATGAGGGTAATATATTCTCTGATGTCTTCCGTAAAGGTGAGAGGAGAGAAAGGGAGAGGGGGAGGGGGGGTGATAGAGGTGGAAGGAAGTAGAGGATGGAGAAAAGAAAGGATGAAAGATTGATTAGGAAGACAGGCCTCTCGAATTTTAGCTTTTATTGCACCATCATGATTGTCATGTTAGAGTGCTGCCCTTGGATAATAATGGGTAATTACCTGTTTGTAGTAACATATTTATGCAGTATAGGGTGGGAATTCTCTCATGGGGCCCCATCTCTTGAACTTTATGTACTGTAGTGCAACTTTTTTTAATTTGTATAGTCACCTTGTATAGTTTCATAATTTATTCCATTTTTCAACTGCTTTGGTACTCTGACGTTACTTGTGTATAGATTTTTTTTTAAAAAGGCAGAACTTTGACCTGTCCCTTTACGGTTGGGTCAGTAGTCATAGCAGTATATGTAGATTCGTATAATGATATAACACATGCTCAAGGGTCACACCATTTTGATGAGGGGGTCATACCGCTTTGTTCAAAGGTCATATTGGTTGGCTCAGGAGTCATACTGTCGTGCTGTCCAGTCATGCTGTCATGACTTGGGTCATACCATCGTGTTCCAGGTGGGATTTTTTACCATCATGCTTAAGGATCAAATCTTTGTGCCCAGGTTGGACTGTCATGCCATGCTCGAGGGGCCAAATAACTCGGTTTCTCCCGGTGTGAGTTTTTTTTTTTTTCGTATTACGGTAAGTGAAGACTAGCGCCCAACCCATTACCAGATTTAAGGAACTTTTTTAAAGAGTTTTTACAATACGGGATCATGTACATAATAGCCTGACATCATTTTTTTCTGGGGGGGGGGGAGAGGAGGAGTACCCATTGTACTTACCTAAAGCACCAGTCATTGGTAAACAACCACACGTTATGGGCAGCTGTAAAGAACCGCACATTATGCAGCAGACAACAGCAAACAACCACACAACACAACATGCCACAGTAAATAGCCACACAACACATCAGACAGCAGTAAACTACAACAGCCCTCCACCCCATCCCCTGGCACAGCAGACAGCTGTAAACAATCCCCACCCCACCCTCTGGCACAGCAGACAGCAGTAAACAGAATTACGTGCCACCACTCCAGCACTGACCATGGGAAATGGGAGTTACCTGGGGATGGCTGGGGCCATTTGCCTGCAGTTCCTGATCACATTTTGCTGATGGCTCGCACGTCAAATTGGACGTGGAGGGGGCCAGGCAAGCCAAGCAAGGGGGTTGGAGGGGGGGAAGGGCAAAATGGGTTGGGGAGGGGGACGATGGTGCTAGTTTTGTCGAGGCAGTAGATGGGGTTTTTTGGTGGAGGAGCTGTATAGAGCGTAGAGTGTTGGTGATGGTGGTTGTGTTGGAGGTGTGTAGAGTGTTGTTGTTGGTGATGGTGGTTGTGTTGGAGGTGTGTAGAGTGTTGTTGTTGGTGATGGTGGTTGTGTGGTGGTGATGGTGATGTTGGTGGTGTTAGAGAGATTTTTTTTGATAGTGGAGGTGGAGATTATGTTGGCAAGATGTGTTGGTGGTGGTAAGACGAAATGTTGGTGAGGCGGTGGTGACGTTGGGGAGAATGTTGACATGGCGAGGGATTGGTGGAGTTGGTTATTTATGGTGGTGTGTCGTGTGTTGGAGAGAGAGAGAGAGAGAGAGTCCTGCGTCCACTACTAGGATGTACCAAGATCCTACACACACTTGTGATCCTCGCCTACTTTAGTATCCCCCCCCCAAAAAAAAAAAAAAAAACGTGATCCACACAGCGGCTGTGACTGATTCGCGTAGGATGGCTTTTTTTTATTCAAATGAGATGGCTGAGTCCGTCCGTCCCCCACCCCCCTGTGGGGTGAGGGGGAGGAGGGACTTGGCCTGATAAAACTTTTGTTTATGCTCTACTGCTGCTGCGCCATAACTTGTGACTGGGGGGTGGGTGTTGGGGGGGGGGATGGGAGCGGTTCCGGGGGACAGAGAGTGGGCTGTCTCTTATGAGGGATAGGCTAGGCTGTAGAAGGCCGTGGGTTCTTTTTTAAGGTGGGCAGGATGGCCCCGTGGTCTGGTTTACAGTGGGCCGTATGGCCCGTGGTTACCTCTTTTTTACAGTGAACTGGAGGGCCGTGAGTTCGTTCGCAATGGGCTGGAGGGCCCGTGAGTTCGTTCACAATGGGCTGGAGGGCCCGTGGGTTCGTTCACAATGGGCTGGAGGGCCCGCGGGTTCGTTCACAATGGGCTGGAGGGCCGTGGGTTCCTTCGAGGAGCGTGGGTTTTCGCCTGGTTTTGTGGGGAGCCGGGAGACCTTACATACGCCCTCTTGAGCGAGGGGCAGGTAGACCCCAATTTCCTGCCGGGCGGTTCCAAAGTCGCTTTCTGGAACAGCCCAAACTCGGAAACTTTTAAGAAAACTGAATTTTCGTCCCAGAAAATGATGCTTGATAGCTTATTTTTCCTCTAGAAAGGGTTTTGCATTATTAACTACCTGTGATATATATATATATATATATATATATATATATATATATATATATATATTTACAGGAGTGTTTCAACTCTTTCCATTCATGAGACATCTGGCTGTTTCTATCTGTTTGTCTGTTCCATTGCTTCTGGAAACTCCTTGCACCACCTCATAAACTCTTGTTTAACCTCACAACCTTTTGACTCACCTCACAACCTCATTTCTTCTTCTCACACCCCTTTCTTTCACCTCACAACCTTACTCGTATTCTCACAACCCCATATTTCACCTCACGACCTCTTGCTTCATCCTGCAACACCTCTCGCCTCACCTCACAGCCATTCACTTCACCTCACAACCTTTTGCTTCGCCTCACAACCCCCTCACATGGGAGGGGGGGTAGTTTTGACCACGATGGTCTTGCTTGGCCCCATGAAAGGTATCAGGGTGGATGGGTGACGGGGGTGGGGGTAGAGGGGGTATGGAGCGGGTGTGGGTGGACATGTGACCAACCACCCCATTTCCTTCTCATTTCCTGTGGGATGGGCAAAGGGGGGGAGCAGAGGGGTTTGTACCTGACACGTGGGGTTAAGGGAAGGATGAGTTCAGTCGCTCAACCCCTCCCCCCCTCTCTCTCTCTCTCTCTCTCTCTCTCTCTCTCTCTCTCTCTCTCTC
>JAYMFT010310431.1:0-10126 GCA_038088735.1 Panulirus argus | reverse complement strand
TATATATGGCATGTAAAAGGACATCTTCAGCAAAATTGGAGCATTAAGAGCGAAAGGTCATCTTCGACGTACCAACGTCAGCGGACAGAATGGAGTACAGACAGCGTCGTCCAGGCCCGCCTCCCCTCACAACAGCCTACCTAACTCTGTTCCACGTGGGGCGCAGTCTTAAAGATACAGGAACCCCATGAAAGGGTCCCCATGTTACGTAAAAACGTTTATCTCTTTTTTGTGTGTGAGTGTTGGTGTTTGACTCATTCACGTAAATTTGTCCTATACGCAGTGACCCTGGTCGTCTTGGCAACACGGTTACTCAACACACACTACCTGACACTAACCTCACCATCCTGAAGTTCCCCAACGAAGTAGTATTGTCCATGCTGCCTTTATTCCTGGGTGTAAACTAAAATCCAATTCGTTCTCTGAGCCAACTGGTCTCTTGTTTATAAACACACACACACACACACACACCATAGCATATGGTTCTTCCCTGACTACCATATGTAATGACCAACCTAACTCAGGTGTCCATGAGCGCACTGGCTCACCGACGAAATGTTTTCACTTCAAAGAAAACCTGATTGTCACCCGCCATGAAATTAGTTCTACTTTAGTGTCCTATTTAGATATGAAATTCATGCTGTTTCATGAATATTCATGCGTAAGTTCACGGATTAATCGAGTCAAATGATTATATATATATATATATATATATATATATATATATATATATATATATATATTCCTGACGAGTTTTTCCTCTTTTTCTTTTCTGCCTACGAACCTTCCTCAAATAAAGCCTCTTCTTATTTGTCCCAGCTCTTCCTTCGTCCTCACCCCCTACCCTCCCACGTTTCCCTACCCCTTAGCAGTTCCCGGCCTCTCGCTTCACCTTCTCTCTGTGATCCGGGGAGGCCACACACACATCATCTGTCTTGCTTAATGAGGGGCGCCTGAGTTTGCAGAAATCCACGAGTTCCCCTTGCAAGCCATTACCGCCACGATGAGATTACCTACGGGTGAGCTGCCAGGAGTCAACTCACAGCCAGGGGGGTGTACCCGTCCATCTCTTGTTGGTAAAAAGTTTTTTTTTTTTTTCATTTTTGACATCGACTCACGGCCAATACAACTCCAAGGAATCATTCATTCTTCCCTAACTTAAATGGCCTTCCGCTGGATCACATTGTAAGTAACGTGGGCAAATACTTTTACAAGGAAGTGCATCGTTATTTCGGGAACACCATAAATTTCAACAGTTGTTGTTTAAAATGGCAGTTTTACAGCTTGGCAGTGTCTTCACTATACATATTTATAGGCCTTATACGGGAGGGATGTCCGTTGATGCCGAAAATCTGTTAAATCGAATGTAACCTTATGGGCCATTTTTCAATACAATATACAGTAATACAATATACAGCTCACACGCTTTGTTTTAATTCCTCTATCACTTCATGCCATTTTGAATTGTAAGGATTGCAAAATTATTTAATAAATATAATCACAATTCTCTGTATACAACCTACCCGCACGATAGCTTGAGGCAGACTGAGACTGAAACAAAGCGAGTATACACCACGCTACCAAAAACAAGTGCGATATGAAATGCGTATGGTGAGGCATTTGAATTTGTTTATTTTCTATTTTTCAAATTATCATTAATGTATTATTATTAATCCGGTCCGTTAAATCCAAAATCCGTTACACAGGGGTCTATCAAATCGAGGGTTTACTGTATATATAAAAATATATCTTTTTTCCATACATATTTGCCATTTCCGGCACTAACGTGGTAGCGTCAAGAACAGATGACTGAGCCTTAGAGAGAAAAGTTTTCACTTTGCCCTTCTCTGTTCCTTCTTTTGGAAAAGTAAAACAGGAGGGGAAGATTTCCAGCCCCCCCCCCCTTCTACCACACGCAGGGAACACATAGGCAGTATTCTTTCTTCCCAGTGCACAATTCACCAAACCACAGCCCCCTATCCGCATTCAGGCCCCACACACCTTTCCAGGGTTTCCCCTGACCGTTTCATATGTTTTTGTCACCAGCACGAATTTAGAAGCTGGAAGAGGATAGCTGGAGAATCACCCCTAAATGAAAAAGTAAGTGCGAGCCATGTTGTGTCCAGATTTGACCTGTGGTCTAGCAGAGCGGCCACGGAGAGTCTGAGGCTATGCTCCTTGCAGGGGCAGGGTATTCCTAGCATTAAAGGTCTCAAGGTCTTTGTCATTCATATTGTTATGCATGAGGAAATGCAGTGATTAGGAATGTAGACATTTCCATTTTATTAATTTGATAGTCTTCTGTGTTGTGTGAAAGGTATGCGTTGAATGTATGGGTATGTGTGTTCTGGGCGGCACACAGGGCGCATGGCGCGTCTCACTTGTTGGAGCCGATGCATTGTGGGAGAGACCGGCAGAGACGACAGGAAAACAAACAAGGAAAGCGTCTGGCGTATGTGTTTTAGCAAGCCCTATTGCGTCCAGCTGTACTGTACAGTACTGTGCCCTCTATAAGTGCATCTATAAATCCTCGTGAACCCGACAAGTGCCTCTATAAGCCCTCGGAAACTTGATAAGTGCCTCTATAAGCCCAGAGTAATTCGTGTGAGTGTCGGTGAGTGGACATTGCCCTCTCCCTTGCCATAAGTGTCATATTGTGTTTGTTCGTAATATACCAAAGTTCACGTGACTGCTGTGTTTCCCTGCCCACCTTCGTTCCCCATTAAGTGAGTTCATTGCTACTGAGTGCTACCGGACTCAAAAGTTAGTGTATGAAGTGAAGGAAAAAAATTGTTACCTCCCCTTGGAGTTCTGTGCAGAGGGTATCCTGACAAGCCTTGACTCTCGGTGGAGTGAGTTCGAAGGGGCTGCTTAACATTACTTTAAATATATTTTGTTGATGCAAAGCACAAACGCGAAGGTTCTTCAAGATTTGTCTGTTTTTTTAAGTCAGTTTTGAATATGTGCAGATAAGTATTGAGGTGATGAGGTAATTCTTTCTTCATTCTTGATTATCTGTAATCTTGAAAAAAATTTTTACTTGTAAACTTTTGCTTATATTTTTTTGGTGATAATATCCGTTGTGTTAACTAATCACACTGTTGAATTCGCTCGTCAAAGTCTGTAGGAGCTGTGCTCCATACTTTTTTATAAAGTCTGAGCTACTAAATAGATTCAATGCAATTCAATTTAATTCAATTCAACACTGTACTAGGTCTAAACTATGACGTTCTACGAATGAATCAGCATATCCAAGCAAGAGCGGCTATTGCAGGAGCAGAACTCGATAAATTGTATAGATTCAGAGATGCCAATTTCAAGACGAAATTGCATCTCTACAAAGCACTAATTCGGCCAATTATGACATATGCTCCAGCAGCGCTAGAACTTGCTGCTAAAACTAACATCCAAGCTCTACAATAACATCAAAATAAAGCGCTTAGATGGTTATTCAAAACCAAATGGTTTGAATTCAGAAGGACCACAGAACTCCATGAGAGAGCAAAGTTGACAGCCCTAAACACCAACTAGAGGCAATTTCGGAATAAGCAGGTGGATAATTTTGATCTCCACCATAACTCCTGGGTAATATTCTTCACCAGTCTCTTCGCGATAAACAACAGGAATGACTTATTTAACATACCATCTGGGACCGACCCCGACCCCATTTACTAAAACACCTAAAGACATGACGATATGACACCCTAGAGAGTCTTATCCGTCAAATCTTTGAAAGGGCAGTGAAGGCATGTTCGGTGACAGTGACTATCGCCAAAGAGCCACTCCTTCATCTTCCACTCCTCCACCCACACCCCACCCTAAGAAAAAAAAAAAATCCCCCCTCCCTCCCTCTCCTGCCTTGTCACACTACGTACAAACCCCTTCTATACTCAATGCAAGCTGGGATGAGCCTCGACTCTTTTTCTTCTACTAAATCTCTCTTTCTCTTAACTGAATATTTCTATCCCCTCCTTTTCCCCCCTTCTCTGGAGGGTCTTTTTTATCATTAATCATAAGTCAGTCAATGATGATAGGATGGTCAAGAATATTTATGCAGAAACAAGGTAGAAGGCAATAAAGTGTTTGTGTTTGTTTGTTTGTTTGTGTGTGTGTTGTGTTTGTTTGTTGGTAGTGTGTGTGTGTGTGTGTGTGTGTGTGTGTGAGTGGTGGGAGGAGGGGAGACAACTGGCATCGTAGGAAAGGAAAGTAAGGAAAATTACTGGAGAGAGGACCCAGGAAGGTGTGAGATGGATAGGACATACTATAGAATTATGCTTGGATAGGGCAGCATAGAGACTTTCCTGCTTTAGCTACTCTCAGGGAGAGGAGCTCCTAATGGGAATAAGCCATCAGAGATATAAACAGATATGGAAGCTTGGTTATGAGCTCGACTGTTTCTCTTGTCATTTCTTGAGTCGTCTTTAGACGCATGACGGATTCCAAGTGGCCCGGAGCACAAAGCAACACTGTAAATGGAGCTGATTGGCGGTTATAACATAACTCCTCACATTACACACTTCATTCCATCATTCAGTGTGTATACCCCAGTTGATTTTTTGTGTGATACACTTTGTAAATAACTCGAGTCCTGTCTAAGGCACTATATTATGATTTCTATTGATCTT
Organism: Panulirus argus; assembly: GCA_038088735.1. Classification (NCBI taxonomy): domain Eukaryota; kingdom Metazoa; phylum Arthropoda; class Malacostraca; order Decapoda; family Palinuridae; genus Panulirus; species Panulirus argus. The sequence continues at coordinate 5,501 of JAYMFT010310431.1, read as the reverse complement.
AAGTTTCTCAAATGCAGCCATCGGAATGAATAACACCTCCCATGTGTTGGGAGACCAAATTGTTTTTTAAGTCAAGCCTTTGGTGAGCATGAAATTTGTTAGTTAAATGCCGTCAAGTTTCTCACCTCATTCGTCTCAGTCAACCGTTAATATTCATCCTTTCAGTTTCTCATCAGCACACAGCAGTTAGGTTGTGCAAGATATCTTCATCCAGCTTCACTGAAAGATTCTTGGGACAAATTTTCATTGTCATATCATTTGTAACAACACCTTCAGAGTCACTCCGCAAAGCCTTCTAGTCTATACAGGCGCACTCCCACTCATCCCTGGCCTCCTATTCTCTCCAAAGCCCTCCCAATCACAAACATAATTCACACCAAAGTGGCGCAATGCTTCAACGAACTCTTCTAACATGCAAATACTTCCGCCTAGAGAGGCCCACTCATGTTAGTCAATCTACAACAGACACAAGAAAGAAAATCTACTCCAGTAAAGTCTCGTTCCATGCAAACTTGGCTCGGCCAATTTCTTCCTGCAGCAACATCCATACGGAACCTCTGAATGCCTTGTCTCGGCTTCAGCACTTTAAGTTATAGGATTTCGTCAGCGCCTCCTCCCTCACGCGGCATTTGTAGTTCAACTATGTAGTGCTTCCTATATCTAGCAGCACCTGTAGCAAAACCCCAGGACCACAGCAACGTTTGGCTATCTCCTGCAGCACCTATAGTACAAACATGGAACCACAGCAAAGACTCCTCTCTTCCACAGCATTTGTAGCACAAGCAAGGCATAGCCTCATCTCTCCCACAGCTTCTGTAGCACAACCACGGGACTATGGCAACGCCTCCTCTATCCCACAGTACCTGCAGCACACCCACAGGACGAAAACGACTCCCCCTTCTCCTTCAACACCTGTAGCACTAGTAAGGTAACACCTGCTTGTGTGCTTCCACTACTAGCTAGACCACGCTATACTCGGCAAGCTGCTGCGTCACATGATTACTGTGGTCATCGGCAACTCAAGGGTGTTCCGTTTTGATAACTACTTCTTTCCCTGCACATCATAGCTTTGGAGCTCTCTACCTTCCCAAGTCTTTCCCAATAACTATGACCTGGCACATTTCAGAAGACAGGACTTTCACTTTCTCAAAAATTCGTAAATACTTTCCCTTAATTTCTTTTTCCGTTTCTTAATCCTCTCTATATTTCAATTAAGGCCCGGCCTTGATGTGGACTTTTATCAGTGACTGGAGCCTTCAATATAAAAAAATCTACAACACAACTACGTAACCACGGCATAGCGTCTTCACTTTCACAGCATCTGTAGCTCAACCACGGAATAGCAGCATAGCATCCTCTCTTCCACAGCATCTGTAGCATAACCACGGAACCACGGCATAACCTTCCCTCTTCTGCGGAGCCAATTTCATTCAACACTTTTGGGATCGTAAGGAAATTCCTATGATTTTTTACCCAAATCATATGGAATTATATGGAAAGAAGAATGCCCTTGATCTGTCCGTCATATAGGAATTGACTAAAGTGAACGCAATAATTGTTTTTAAGTTTCTCAGAAGTTATAATGATGTTAATGGTGAGAGGCAAGTTGCAACAACAAAACAGTCATCACTGGATTGGGGCATATGAAGGCAGGTTACTATTCCACATGAAAACTCGTAAATCTAAAATACTTTAAAAGACTGTGCGGATTATGCGCGCCTACACCAGCTTAACCTCTCCGCTTAGCATCCAATTAGTAATCATGTACGCGCACATGTCAACGTAGTGCTCTTACAAGCTCTTCCCGTTTTATGTTCTCTTAATTCGTTTTCCTTGAATATATCTGAATAGTATTATGAACTTTGCTGACAAAAGTATAACAGCAACAATACATAAATATATAGTGACTGAAATATTAAATGGGGGCGATGGCTCGAGAATTCGCTAAACAAGTCGTTATCGTACAACAAGGCAAGATCCAACAATAACACCTCTTTTTTTAAAACCGTTTGAGGTGACAGTTGTCTGTTGATTTTCCCGCAACTCTTCGAAAATCTTTGAGGCAATTACCTTTTCTATATGTATGTAATTACCCAACTTCTGCGAAGATATTGCACTATACGGTGGATGTTTTTTATTGCAGAAAAACACGATAATTACGTCTAATCACATAATTGCAGTTACATGTGTTGAATATGGTAGTGAGTATAGTAAGTAAGATACAATTGGATACGTTCAACAAAATATATAACATTTTGAAAAAAAATAATCAGAAAGTAAAAGTTGTTAACTGGAATATTCGTCCTTTGACGCAAACAGTTGTGTCATGTCAAAACACATGTTGCATGTAGTGGGATCTAGCATCTTGTCTGGCCCATTGGTGACGTCAAATCCTACGGTTTTGATTGGTAGTTGGATCCGTGAATACGCCAATGGACTGACGGTATTATTGAGTTCAAGTACTTAACTAACTTTGAATAAATACTTATTAATTGTAGATTGGAAAATGAAATAGTCTTCAATCATGATATCTTATTTTATACATATACTTATATTCAATGATTATTTTTACGATACGGACAAAAATTATTCCAACTATTTTCATTTATCCATGACGTCATACCCCCAAAAGTTTACTCAGAAGAAACTCAGTAAGGGCGAACGTAGTCTGCGTTGAGTGAGCATCTTCCTTCGTCTTACGTGATTCCTGTCGAAGTAAGGGCAGTTATCTCTGTTATCAGTGCTGTTATGATACAAAGATAGTACATGAGATATTAGAAATGGTTGTCAGCTATATCCAGCCTAGACCACTGAAAGTGTAATCAGATACAACTGCAAAACATATCGTAACCTCCACACTATACTAGGACTTTGTGCCTAACTAATGCTCATCAGTAAAATTGCAACCTTACATTAACCTAATAAGTCTCCTTGTCACTGGCAAGTAGGAGAAAATGTTGATTCCCCCAGTCTCCCACAGGACTGTAGACTCTCTACATTTACTTAACGAATGAATACTCTCATCCCCATGTACTATATATATTTTATGAAGGTTAGCTCAGTGTTCAGTGGTTGGGCCTGCTAAGGTGTGGCCTCCAGCAGCTCCTGGGCCCAGCCACTGTGTGCGTTTGTACATGAGTTGCAATTGTATATATTTAAGAATTTGTGCTATATGTATTTGAGCAAGTTCGTCTTGTTTTATGTAATTAGGTGTTACCGTACTCCGCCTACAAGTTGCTGCACCACAAGCAAAATGTTACCCTAGACAAGGCTGTATTCTTTTCACAGGACGAAATAGTGATGTTGAAATTTTTGATGCAAAGGAGTTCCATCATTTCCATACTCCTGCTTGGAGAGTATCCTTATGTTAGAAAGGTCCAGGGGTTGCATTATAGACATCTGTAAGTGGCTGTAATGATGACTACTTCATCCCTCAGACAACTAAGCTTTAGGATTTTCTTCTTTCTTTCATCTTTATCTATACATTTAATCATCCTTCCTTTAAGAGTCAGGTCTATAGACACCTTTGGTGCCCTGATTGATTGATTTCTATATTTATGTCTCTTTCACCGGAAATGGCCTGATTTCTTTTCTATTTTTATGTCTCTTTCACCAGAGATGGCCTGTGATTGAAAATTTTTTTGCTCATGCCACAGAAATCTTTACGAAAAAATATATACTCTATTAATTTTAGTTTTAGATACCCCAACACCAGTTTCTGTGAAAGTCATGGTATTACCCAGGGTGTTTCTAAAGGCTCCTGCAGACCAGGGCTACACTATTCCCAGTAGCAGGAAAATGCAGATTCATTGATAAGACTGTGTGCCAAGTGATGCAGTCTCTCTAAAGGTGACATTTCATTTGGGTTGGAACCTCTAGCAGGTGGGATCTGGAAACACCAAATAAATTTATATATGCATATTTATTGAAATATTTATTCATGTATTCATTTATGATTACTGCATGACCAATTTCTGTAAAAGAGATTTGGTGTTACCTAAGACCTTTCTAAAGGCTCCTTCAGCCCAATTCAGCATTGCTTCCATTAGTAGGAAAATGTAGGCTCCTTTTTCATACGTGATTGCTGTTTCTCATGATAGCTAGGTAGCACAGCTCCCAATCCACAACCAGGCCCCACAGCCCTTTCTGTGGCTTACCCCGGATGCTTCACATGCATTGGTTCAGTCCATTGATAGTGTGTTGACCCCTGCATACCACATCATTCCAGTTCACTCAGTCCCATGCACGCCTTTCACACTCGTACTTGTTGAGACCCCAGTTGCTTAAAATAATTTTCACTCCATCTTTCCATCTCTTATTTGGTCTTTCTTTGTCAACCTTTCCTCAGTCATCCTCTCCATATGTATAAACTATTTCACGTGCCCTCTCAGCCACACTCATTTTTTTTTTACCACACCCCTTTTTTAAGTTTTTATTACTTACTCAATCCAATCGCCTTACACCACATATTATCCTGGAACATTTCATTTCCAACACACCCACCTGCCTTCGCACAATCTTATCTGTAGCCTGTACCTCACATCCATATTTTTTGGGACAAATATGCTTTCAAACATACCCATTTTTACCATCCCAGATAATGATATCTCTTTCCACACACTCTTCAGTGCTTCCATAACCTTTGCCCCTTTACCCACCCTATGACTCACTTTTACCTGGTTACATTCACTGCCAAGTCCATTTCTAGGTATCTAAAACACTTCACTTCCTCCATTTTTTCTCTCTTCAAACTCACACCTGAACTAACCTGTCCCTCAACTCGGCAATACTAATAATCTTGCTTTATTCTCACTTGCTCTCAACTTCTTCCCTTTACACACTCCCCTTCCAGACTCATTCACTAACTTCTCCAGTTTCCAACTTAAATCTGTCACCAGGGCTGTGTCATCAGCAAACAACAGACATTCTTCCCAGGCTCTCTCATTCCTTACAGACTGCATACGTGCCCCTCTCTCCAAGACTTTCGAATTTACCTCCCTCACCATCCCATCCATAAACAAATTAAACAACCTTGGTGACATCACAGACCCCCCCACTGCAGACCAGACTTTGAAACCATTCACTCTCCTTTCTCCTACTTGTACACATGCCTTACACCCGTGGTAAACACTTCCCACTGCTTCTAGTAATGTTCTTCCCACACTGTTTATTCCTAAGACCTTCCTGGAGGCATCTCTATCAACCCTATCATATGCTTTCTCCAGATCCATAAATACCTCACACATATCCGTTTCCATAAACATTTGTCACACACATTCTTCAAAGCAGACACGAGATCCATACTTTGTCTACTGCTACTGAAACAACACTGTTTCTCTTCACACTGATGCTCTTTACTTTTTTTTTTTTAGCTGAGTCGGCACAGGCAGCTTAGGCGAGATCCACTGGTGATATTCTTTCCTGTCTCACTAATGTCTGGGCATCATCCCTGAAAGATTTTGGGGAGTCATATGTAGTTGCCCTTGACATATCTAAGGCTT
>JAYMFT010310420.1:0-10126 GCA_038088735.1 Panulirus argus | reverse complement strand
TATATATATATATATACAACAGACACTATTAAGGCTAATCCCAACACCCTAAATACCATCTGCACCATCACGACTATCAACAACACAGTCACCACCTCCACCACAACAACTTTCGACCACACCCATGACCACTGTTACCAATCCCATCACCACCACTGCCATTGCCACGCCGAGCGCTGGCCAGGGCCTCCCCTTCACCAACAATTAGCCGAGTGGCGTCTGGCGCAATCTGCCGTGTCAGGCGGGTAATCGCGAGTGCTGGTAAGAAAAGTCAACCTGGAACAGGGAGAGACTTTTACACGTGTTGATGCAACTCCGTTGTCCCTGGTTTAATCAGTTAGACGCCCCAATGTGGAGGGGGATGAGTTGGGCGTCTGTCTACAGACTGGGAGTTGTCTGAGGGGCTGCACTTATGCTGGGGCAGCTGGAGGAGCCGTCTGTAAGGAGACTGCTGAAGGAGGTGTCGTCGGGGAGGTTAGCTGTTGGGGTGCTGTCTACAGGGAGACTGGTAGCGGAGGTGTCTCGTGGGAGACTTTAGGGGAGCTGTCTTGCGGGAGACTAATGGGAGAGCTGTCTGCAGGGAGACTGAAGGGGGAGCTGTCTTCAGGGAGACGAGGCTGTCTTAAGGGAGACTGCTGAGGGCGTCTTTAGAGTGATGGTAGAAAACTGACTTGAGGGGAAGATTATCTGTCGAGATACAGATGCAGAGGGCGCTGTCCTCACGGAAGCGGTAGTGCTGGAGGTGAGGAGGTGTCTTCAAAGAGGCAGTGGTAAGGGGTGTCTTGAAAGGGTGGTGGTGTCTCCAGAGAGGCAGTAATATGGGGTCCTCAAAGAGATAGCGGCGGTGGGCAGTCCTCGAACATCTAATGGTGGTGGTGAGGGGGGTCTCAAAGTGGAAATGGCGGACGGGTGCCCACAGAGAGATGGTAAGGACTACTTTCAAAGACACACCGCGCGGAGGGAATGGCAAGAAGCAGGCAATTGAAGGAAGTTAGATGAATCAGCGGGGTTGTGAGACTAGAATAATAAGGGAGTAGGTGTGTGGTGGGAATCATCTGCTTGTGTGAGGAAAGAAAATACGCTATGGGTATGTGTGTGTGTTAGGAACAACACGAGTAATGGTACGTACAGGAATAACATGAACTGGTGTGTGATGGGAACATGCGAAATGACAGGTGAGTGGCGGACACAGAATGTGAGAAAGGTGTGTAGCAAGAGCAAGACGAAGAACAGATGTGCGGAGAGAGTGGTAATAGAAGTGGTGTGAGGAGGAGGAGGAGGAGGAGGAGGAGGAGGAGGAGGAGATGTGTTGGAGAGCGGGGCTGAAGCTGACATTTCACAGCTAAGGTGTGTAGCAATCAGCCAGCCTGGCTGGACCCGGGCAAGGTGGGGGTGACCCCAACACATCAACAATAAAAGTGTTTGTGGCAGGAGGTGTTGGAAGAGTTCCTCCCATCACCACAGCAGCAGCAGCAGCAGGATCAGCCTGTCGGCCGGAGCCTCGGCCCTGCCCTGGGAGGGACTCCTGGCCTTCATAACATCACAAAATTGTCTACCAGTGGCCGGAGGCCTGCCTGGGGTACGACGTGCCCTTAGGCCTGCCCCTGGGAGCCGAGAGCCATGCCACTCCTCTCTCCCTGCCCTTGGGAACCGACGAGAACATGCCACTCCCCTCCCTGCCCCTGGGAGCCGAGACTTACCGAGGTGCGTGAAGAGGTTCTGGGCGACGCTGAGCAGCGCCTGACACTGTGTGCGTAGTCGTCGCTCCCTCTCCGCCGTGGCCGTGTTGACCAGCATCCCCACCGTGTACCTGCAGACACACCAAAAAGCTATCATGGCCCATCAACACTCACTGTCGTCAAGTACATGAAGCAGCAATACACCTAAAGCCAGGAGCCATGGAACGAATTTATGACCTGAGTGTGGGTGTGTGTTTGACGCCCTGTTCGTATGATATGTGAAGGAAGCCCTATACCCATGGGTCCCCATCTTTTCAATATTAGTATCAAACAACTTTTCAAGCTTTTGTACACTACATGTATTAAGAATTACCCTAAAATCCATTGCTGTGTAAACTCTTTTGTTTCACGTCGATGTAAGTTAGATTTTTCAGCTACTAGTTGCCTCGATAACCAACTAAACCTTTAAACAACTCTGTTATATTTAACTTCAAACTAATTACGATAAAATTCTGAAGGCGAACTTGCGTCCATGAAAACGAGGTCGGTTGTAGCACCAGTAAACGCGGGCGGCCCTCACCGCCACCCCAGAGGGACTCCTCCCGGACCACAGTCGGCAGGAGGGGGCAAATTACACCGGAGCCAAGTCGGAGTGCTTGCACTTAGTTGCCTCTCTCTCTCTCTCGGGCAAGAAAGGAAGACCCTTGGGCAACGACGTTTAGAAGACCCCCGAGCAACGACGTCTGTGATCCCCGAGTACGACGGCATGACCTAAGGTCCTTATGTTAACACAGTCCGCGTAACGGCGGTGTGATTCTACTGGTGATATGCATCTTCCTGCAGGAGAGTGATGGCGGTGGCCATCCGTTCGTCCGTCCGTCCATTACGACGTCACACGCCCACGACCACCACCACTATCACCACCACCAGCACTATCACCACTACTATCACCACTACCACTACCAACAACACCGACCAAAACCTGCCTCTTGAATAACCGTAAACTGCTCTGTCAAAGACAGTCGTCCTTACTTGTCTAGGTTTATGCCTACCCACACATCTGTCCACACACCTGTTCCTGCGTCAGTCCCCCTCAAACCTGCCTGTGTACCTCCTCCAAGCACTTGCCCACGTACCCCCGGGTATGCGCCCACACCTATCCACTCCTCTGTCCATACAACAGAACCATCATTCTGTCCAAAAACTTAACAGCTTACCTGACCTGTAAGTCTTTTCCTAACTGTCTAGTGTACCAGCACACTGGTCCCATTACCTGTCCTTGTAACCGTCCAAGCAACTGTCCTCCCTTACCTGTCCTACTGCCTGTCCATATATTTGGTCTGCTGTCTTTCTGCTCATCTGTCAATGCAACGGTCGTCATACCCGTCTCTGTCCCTGTCTCAGTACTTTCCCATAACCAATCCACTTGCCCGTCAGTGTGCCTGCGTCCACTTGCCTGTCAATGCGCCCGTCCTATACATCTTTCCCGATCAGTTAATGCACCTGTCCACCAGCCTGTCCATGCATGTGTCAACAGATGTGGCTGTATCTACATCACAACCCCTGTGACCACACCTGCTCATCCATCACTTCCCTATCTATACACTTCTGGGTCCAATTCATCACTTCCCGTCCTGACACCACACTTGTCCTTACACCTGTTTCTTGTCCCATCCTCCAGCCTGCCCTTCTACCTATCCCCGTTCCCTTCCATCCACCTATCCCGGTGTTGTTCTATCGGCGCTGACGCTCTCGAACCCCACCAGGAAATTGCTCTGACATGGCAGCCATTCACCGGGGAACAACAGAGCCCCGTTCGACAAGAAGAGCAATCAATCTGCTGGTAATAAACGCAGGAGGCACCACTTCTACTGCCGGTGGCCACAGGAGTGTTGTTCCTGCTGCTCTAGCAACACATCCTGGGGGCGAAGGGCAGGGAGGAGGGTGGGTGCTCCCATCCCCTTAACACACCTGCGCTACACCGGTACTGGCGTCCTTATCCAATGGGGTAATGAATGCTGGGAGGCAGTCTGTGGCTTACAGTGCTGCGTAACCTAGCTAATGGCTGGGGCGCGCAAGAAGCCAACTCTCAAGTGCAGAAGCAGAGGTGACATCGGCGCGAGAAGGAGAGAGAGAGAGAGAACCAACATCGAGGCATATACAAAAGTGGCTCAGGATTTTGCAGTTAGACTGGAAGAGTTAATGTCGAGCGGAGCCAGAACCACTCCAGATGTAACAAGAGCACTCCATACAAGAACGAACGAATATTTCTTTCTCATTCTGACAAACGAGGTACCTGTTTTGAAGACAAGAATCTCCGATACCTCTGCTTCTATCTGTTTATCTTATCTTTGAGGGAGACGTAGGTATTTATATAATGTGGGTCATCAAAGACAGATTAGACGTTGCTGTGTGACCTAAGTAGTATGTTTACTGTGTCGAGTGGTCCTGATGTTGCATCGGTACTTAAAGTTACCTGGAGGTGACTCCTTCCTCCCTAGATATATCACTAATAGTAACACGAGTTCATTCCACGCTCCAAATCCGATGAGAATACTCAAGACCACAGCCAACACTTACTTGAAACATTCCTCGACTATTTGCACGTCCTCTTGGCCGAAGACTCCTCCCGACGCCTTGTCCACCAGACAGGCAAGCACCGCCGTGGTCTCCTTGCCCGGGGCTGCCACGGGCACACACAGCAGGGAGGACGGGGAGAAGAGGTCAGTCGAGGTCACCCCCGAATACTCGGAAGATTCACAGCTCGGAAAAGAAGCGGAGTTTGAGGTCACTTTGGTTGATGACTGCTTTGAGTTCTCCTTGTGGTGGTTATACTCTATCGGGGGCATACTGGTGTGGACGCCTCTCGTCAAGACTTTGTGGGGAGGTTTTGAACATGACGGAACGCTGGACTCTTCCCCAATGTCGTCGCAACTTCCTCTTTGTGTGAGGTCATCCCGGGCCGCGGCCGGAGGCTGGGCTGACCTGTGGTTGTTGTGCGCAGCGGCAGTAGTGGTGTGGGGCGCTCCGGCCGACCTGCACTGTTGTCCGCCCCAGCGGTAGCCGCACAGGTCCACCGACATGTCCCTCGACAACACCCGCGTCCGGCCCGACCCCATGGTGGCGTCCACGCTCTTCGCCGAGCCGTTGCGCGTGCTCTTGAGAGGCTTGCGCTCCACGTTGCCGGCGGGGTCGACGGAGACGCGACACACGCCGGTGAGCCTGTCCCTGTCCTGGATGAGGCCCAGGAGGCGCCACAGGTCCTCGCGGTGGGACGGCTCGATGTCTTCCAGGGTCATGGGGCGGCGGGTGGTGAGGGCGGTGCTGAAGCTGTTGTTGCTCACCTGACGAAGGGAAAAAGACAAAGTGTCAGTCATACCGAAGGGAACCGTAGGAGAATGCTGTGGAAAAATAGACCTGAAGGAGAACAGTAGATGGTTATACAATGTTCAAATTGCAGACTATATCAAATACATATACATGTTTACAGCTTCCCGGGTAACGACCTTTGAGAACAAAGAGACGACCCTTCGGTACGACACCACTGTCGTAAGCTTATAATTACGCACTTCCAAGTCTGTGCCGCTCCGTGGGAGGGGACACCACCAGCAAGAGCCACGGATGTTGCTCCAGCGTGAGAATGTTGCCCTAAGGACAAAACCCTTCCGAACTTTATGCCATAAGCAGACTCCGGGTTGCGAGTCCCAGCCACCTCGAGAGCTCTCACGGCCGTCCGGATGCACCTGGCGAGCGCTGCTCGACACACGGGTCTACCAGCCATAGGGCTCCGACGACTGAAAACTTAAATATACGAAAACTTCTCGAGGTTAAAATACAATAATTCAAATCGCTCCGAGCGGCCGACATTCTCTCTCTGTAAGTCAGGCACACAAACAGTGCAGAAGAAGAGAAATATCCGGCGTGAAAAATATGCACAAAGGAACATTTAATCTTTTTCCTACATACGAAATTTCCTAGTTTTCATGTGAAAGATTTTCCGAATCTTGCAGCAAAATATTCAGAAATGTCGCACGCAATTCCGACAAGTCTAATACGATTTTTCCTTTCCTTTCTCTTCGGTAAGACTCGCGAGGGGCGGCAGAGCCCACCCTAGTCTTGTATAGTCGGACCTCATCGTCATGTTACTCCCCGACTTTGGTCGCACTTCATCGCCAGGAGTGGAGAGACGGGAAGATGTTTGACCCTGGGGAGAGGGGGAGATGTCTGACCTTAGGGAGACGGGGAGATGTCCGACTTTGGAGAGAAGGGGAGATATTTGACCTTCGGGAGATGGGGCGAGATGCTTGACCTTAACACTATACGTGAAGCGAGTCAGCCCAAAGGAGCGGGTCATCAAATACTGACGAAGGAAGGTGTCTCGCTGGGAACCAAGCACCTTCAGTACTGCCTTGGGTCTGGGTGGTGGGAGGCAATGGCTGATGAAGGGGGACACGTCAGGAGAAACTCCCATGGGTAGTGGGTGTCAGCAGTGTTGCATGTATGTCATGAGGAATCAGGAGATGCTGCTATGGGTAGCGGGTGTCGGCAGTGTGGTCAGGAGCTACTCCTTTCCCCTGCACTTCACGAAGCCAGACATCGTCACCCTCCATGTTCACCCACACATACGCACGTCTGTCACCTGCTGCTCCGATACTTCCATGCGCCTTCCTTTACCATCGTTCCTCATTGCAATCTTTCCCTGTGGCTGGATAACCTATAGATTAGAGTGAGTTAGAGTGGGTTGGAAAAGGATAGGTTAGGTTAAGTTAGGATACGTTTGCCTAGGTCATGCTAGGCTGGTTAATTCCAGAAAGAATCAGTAATACAACCTAAATATACCTAATGGATTTGTAGAGTAAGTAAGAATTAAATTAGTTTTTCCGAACCTTCAGATCCTGCCACATATGTTATGTGAGATCGGTTGGTAAGAACACTACAATCCATTGGCTCCAGGAAAGTAAATAATTACCGTCCCTTTCCTGCCGTATGCATCTACGATCTCTCCCGTGTGGGCCGACCGCGAGCCAGCCAGCATCCGACCCCAGGACCGACCCCGGTCCAGCCAGCATCTCACCCCAGCATCCGACGCCGGACCAGCCAGCATCTGACCCCCAGGACCGACCCAGATCCAGACAAGATCTCATCTCTCGACCGACCCCGGGCCAGCCGGTAACCCACCCGAGGGCTGACCGCGACCACTGGTCGCAAGATAAGTGTGGTGTGGTGCAGTGGTGGTGCTGCTGCTGCTATTGATCACGCTCAGGCCACCAGCAGGAGGACCACTGCAGCAGCGGCAGGATAATGCCGCCGTCAGTCCCGCTGCCGCCACCACCACTACGTCCCACCACCACCACCACCACTATGACCAGAACCACTCACTAGTGACGACGCCACGACCACGACTCGCCCTTACCACTAATACCACCCTCAATCACCACTACAGCATGGCTTACGAGCCATTCCACACATGAACACACGCACGCACCAGCACTTCCTCCCACGCCCACCTTACCCTGCTCCCGCATGGAGCTCAAAGCTTTAGGAACCCCCATGATAGAGGTCTTAGGACTGCATAACTAACTCACACTGTAGATTTGGGCATCATAGCCTATTCAACACACATTATTCGGAAACTGTCATGCCGTAAAGTAATCTCTCCATCTTCTCCATCTTATAGCAATGACTACCCATATGCACTATATTCCTGGAAGACGGAGAAGAAAGAATACCACTCACGCATCCCCTGCGTGTCCTGGAAGGAGACTACAACGGGCGGGAGCCGTAGGCTGGAAATCCTTCTAGAAACAGGCCAGAAGAAAACGACAAGCATCGAGTTTTCTTTGAGGTCTTATCTCTCCACTTCCTGACGCTATGGCAGGAGAGACCCGTTGTCGAGACTGTCCTTCGCTGGACATTTGCCACGGCAGAAATTCTTCCACTGTCGACTGATCTGGCACTGAAGAACTTTCTCAGTGTCGTCTAAAGTCGTTTTTCCGCTGTTACTCGACTGGCTGGTGTGACTTCGTCAACAGCTCTTTGTTCGCTAGCCTCGAGGAAGCTGCTGCTAATGACTACTATCCACAGAGAATGTGCGTTTCCAGTTTAGCAGACTGATAGAGCGTCTGGCGCCTGGATCTCCTGACGCGATTCATTTCGTGCTCAACGGATGATTCGCTCCCAGCGATCCTCACCCGATTCTTCCTGGAGTCCCGCGAGAAAAAAGGGATATACACCATAACTGGGTTTCCCTGGATATTTCGTCGCCTGGAAACCGCGTCTCCCGCAGATTGTCTCTCCTGGAAGCGACCAGGACTAAGCCAAGCCCCAATTGTGGTGGGTGTCCAGGGCAGTGGCAACAACAACCACCCCACTTGGAGGCTATTCCCTCCACCTGCCCATCGGAACCACCATCATCTCACCACTCGCCAGGGCCACTTCCATGTGCCTTCCCAACTGGAAAACCTCTAACATCCCCCCCTCCTCTCCCTCTCGGCCCTACCACTTCTCGCTCCCACACTCCAGCTAAATGTCTCCCTCTTCCTTCCTCCCTCACGGCTCCTTCCCCGTCGACCTTACCTTACAACCAACCGAGAAAATACTAATATTACCAAGCGATTCTTACCTTCCTTGAGCATTAAAATTTAATCTTCGCTTCCTTAGCAGTCTCGCTCCATGATTTGTAAAGCCTTGCACACTCGCTTGCACCATCATCAATCTTCATTGCAACCCTGGCAAGCAGAGGATGCAACACCCTCTTTATAAAACTACTCTTGCATACAGTCCCAAATTTATCAAATGAAAATTATATTATACAGTGCATAAAAATCTTACACAATTTAACAACGCTTCAATACATTTTCATTTGTCTTAGTGGCACATTTGTTGGGCTGCTGACTCTGAAACGACTCGCCTGTGGTGCAAATGCGTTTCTGACTTGCACATCGAGGTTTGCAAATCTTGCATAGCCATGACATTTGCTTGTACATACCCAGTGCTTCGGGATCTGACATGCCTGCCATGTGCCTTCGGATCTTGCATACAAATTGCTTTTGGACCTTGCATACCCACTGCTTCAGGATCTTCCACATAAGTGCTTGTAATCATACCAGTATCAATATAGTGGTCGTCTTCCAAACGAATATTCGCCATCTCACATTCATTCACTTATCATACATTTACTTCGGATTTTAAATACTTTCATCCATCATAAATTTCAGCCTCAAACGTTTTCTCTCACGTCTTACACACAATTTGACATCTTACAAGAATTAACATCAACTTTTTCCATGAGACTGGAGGAGTGGTTAAACTCGCACACACATAAGAGCACTCACATCCACCTGGCTGGCTTCAGAAACTCGGACGTGGCCGAGGAACAAGCATTGTGTCGTGTAACAAAGTTAATTAATTAAAAAAAAAGAAACACACACAACACTTCTTCCTGGTGAAGTTGGTGCAGAGAGAGAGAGAGAGAGAGAGAGAGAGAGAGAGAGAGAGAGTAAAGGGGCAGGGCAGCAAGCAGACCCACTCAGCCTCTATGGGAAGGACATTACTTGCGACTAGAGAAGAGTAAATTAGTAGCAGGAAGAGATAGAGTGTAAGATTGCATTGTGTGGAGTGATCGTGCAAGCATGAGTCGAAGCATAAGTGTGTGAGTAAGGAGAAGTGAAGAGTAAAGAGAGAGAGTAAGTGAGGTGAGGTGGAGAGTAAGAGGCGAAGAGTAAGAGGTGAGGAGACCTGAAGAGCAAGCAAGTAGCAGTGGGTGAGTAAGTGAGTAAGGAGGTGCGGAAGCGTAAGAACATGAAGGGCTGTGGTGAATAAGGACGTAAGCTGAGGAAGTGAGTAAAGACGTGGATGAGTAGACAGCCAGAGATAACGAGATAAATGAGGAACTGTGGATAAGTATGACAGATAAGTAAAGCAAGTAAGTAAGTAAGCAAGTAAGTAAGTAAGTAAGTGAGAAATGTAAAGTGAACCAGTATGTTAGGAGGGTTTAGAGAAACAAAGTAAGTAAGTAGAGAAGTATGACGGATAAGTAGAGTAAGTAAGTAAGTAAGAAACGTAAAGTGAACTAGTATGTTACTAGCGTTTAAAGTAACAAAGTAAGTAAGTAGAGGAGAAGTGAATGAGTAAATCGAAAGGCTTAGGGAACAGGCAGCAGAAGCGGTCGGTGATCAGGCCTTGAGAGATGTGGAATGGGGGGAAGAATGCATCGATGGAAAGGATGATGACGCAAGTCGTAAAGAAGCAGGTGAGAGAGAGAGAAAGAGTGAGAGAGAGAGAGAGAGAGCGAGAGAGAGAGAGAGAGAGAGGAGGGAAGGAAGGAAACACGTAGAAATCTCTGCTACAGATAGATAGTTTAATTATCTCCCGATTCTTTATCTTCACTACTTGCACTTAACACTCTAAGATCAGAATGTAACATGCTGGTCTCTGAAGCTAGACAC
>JAYMFT010310409.1:0-10126 GCA_038088735.1 Panulirus argus | reverse complement strand
ATCCCCACTTACCAGGGGATCTGTAGCAGATGATCCCCAAATGGAAGACCATTATATGGAACTCCCGCCTCGCTGTTTGCCCATAAAACAACAGGCTTACCTCTACAGGCAGCAGAGAAGTTGGCTGGCCTAGGAATCTGTTTCCTCCACACTGGGGACCAGTGACTGAAAGATTTCGTGATAGAAGAAGAACAAGAAAGGAATTCAAATATTCCATTCGGACAGAGAACAATGATTCTTTGTTCTGAGAAATCTCTCTGACGCAACCTATCGTCATGATCCCCAAAGCCTTTGAAACTAATGACTGGTGACGCTTGGTACCCGTGAACGTGGGCTTGGAGTGGTGTGAGGAAACGGACTTCGAACGAACATCAAATAGATAACGTAATGGAATGAAAGCGGTTCCAGAAAATTTTGCTCTGATGCTCTTTTTGCAAATGCCGTCCGTGTTAAAGGGATTCAACGCGGATGAAGAGACGAGCAAGTCCTCGAATGTTTTTCAGCCCATTTACAGCTTAGCTTAACAGTGTGTAGTCGGATGGACTCTGTTGCTGAAGTGGTGCATTTACTGGAGAGAGAGACAGGTTGAAAGCTGATCATTCTGAATCCCTTGCACATGAGGAGTGTTTATGAACTTTCCATTCTGAGACTGCAAGAACTGAGCGATCCTGTCCAAACAGTTAGTTTTGTGAGATCTAGAAGAAGGAAGCGTTTCCCTGTGTGTGTAGAGCGTTGTAAAGTGTTACACCTGGACTCCTTGTAGTGTGGCCACGTTCCTTGTCTTGTAATGGTGAACAGATTGTCTCTGGTGAAGAAGCTAGGAGTCTCCTCAGGTTGACCAGACTATGACGGAGAGTTAATGGAAGGTACAAGGGAAGGATAGATAACAGGAGACCTGATCGTCCGTAACGAATCTAAATTTGTTGGTAGAAAGAGCATAGCAAAACGGAAGACTCACGTTTGTCAAATGCTCACTAGACCACAAGACAGATTTATCCGATTTTCATGTCCAAGTAAAATCTATAGCCTAATACCACTCCCATAGCATTATGAATCCTGCTAAGATAAATCTGAAATATCATCAGTCTTGGGAACGAAGATGTAAACTTTTAAGCTGTCGTGCTAAGTCAATATTCGGACTTGTATACGCTTCGCAGTGATATCCTCCTGTAGGAGTGATAGCTCCCTGCATCAACTCTGACGAGGCAAAAAGGCCATCATTGTTTTAGAATGCTGTTAAAAGCGAGTGTTAGGAAAATTCATAAAGTTTTGAAGAAGATGGATGGCCCTGACGAGCGAGGTGGGTGAAAGAGGAGTGGTGGGGCCAGCCCTGCCCACCACTGGGTTACCGACAGTCACTAGTGGGAGGGGAGTGGAGGGCCAGTCCTCCTCACCACTGAGTTACCACCAGTTACTCCCCCACTCTGTGAACTGTGAGGATAGTTGACTCAACCACAGTTTCTGAGCCAGTTATTTATATATGTTTCATGGTATGAAGGTGATTAGAGACTCTCTCTCTCAGCCACCGACCAGGGAGGTATATCACCCGCCTGGGTATTGGGAGGAACAGTGACGACTGCGCAGTGAACCAGCACTTCCGTAGCTACCGAGTTTCACTCCTTTGGCCCGGGTAGCTGTCTCATCTCCCTGCCGCACCCTGTAGGACTCCTAGCCATAAAGTTAACAGGTCCTACCCTCACCACTGGCAGAGATCCACAGGCCACAGTGTCCTCCACAGCCCTCAACGTGTTGTCTGGATGAGGACTCTTACTGACATGGAGCACTCTCAGAGCCATCATGCTCTCCCAGCCCCCTTATACTCTCACAACCATCGCACACTCTCACAGACATCATACACTCTTCCGGTCATTGTATACATTCTCCCAGGAAGCTGCAGGTCTACATTCTTCATCCATTTTTTCGGGCACCACTCTCGCATGTGTCGTCCATTCAGCGGGAGAAAACACTCTCCACGAGCCTCATTTCGTCTCCTGAGTAAGTAACGAAACCTGTCTGCAGGCCTTGGCTCCTGCAGGAACATTCACATTCACACATACGGCACATATTCCCAGCCAACATTCACATTCCATACACAACCCCAGCCAACATTCACTAGCCAGACACATTTAATCCAACGGAACATTCACATGTAAACTCCATTTTCCCCAGGCCTCACTATAGCAGAAGCAACATGGTGATGCCACCCATAAATTTCCTAGAAGAATCTCTGGAACTGTGTTGTGTCAACTCTCGGGGGAAGAAAGGCTTTTAAGAAAGTCCCTCCAGCGAGCGATTGTCTGTCCTGTGAGGGACTTTACTTAAAGACGCTTAAGACTTGGGTATTTTGTGTTTACGTTCACCAGTAACTTGTGGTAACCAGGTGACAGTAGAGTGTAGTAACCAAGTGAGCCCTCACAGAGCTGGGTCAGGTCCCCCACACGAATCACAGAAAAGCTGCACCAAGAAAAAAACTCTTCCCCAAGAAAACTATGTCAGGCTCCCTCCCTACCCCTACAGAGACTTTGCCAAGCCAGCAATATAGGCGTGCCAGGCAATCCTCTCACATTCGGCAGAGCGGGGCTAGACCTCTTGGATGGTACAGTAGGGCTAGGGAAGTCTTCCCGTAAGGTAAGGGACTCATATCGAAGGTTCTCCTCCCTCCTGCAGCAGAGCCAGGCTCCCTCTCGTCTTCCAAGGAGCCATTGCCTCTCCCTCGCTCCTCACGGTCGAGCCGGGCCTCTCCCCTACTCCTTAGAGCCCTGCTAGGCCTTGTCCCACTCATCTACACAGCCGTGATAGTCTTTCCCCTTTCCACCAATAGAGCCGTGTCACACCTCCCCTCTCACACCTCTAGAACCGCGCCAGACCTTCCCTCTCGCATCTCCCACCTATAAAGCCGTGTTAGACCTGCCAGATGCCCCCACCAATTAGATATCCTCTAACACCATCTGCCCCATCATGCTTATATCTCAGAGCATCATACCCCAACCTCCTTGAGGATAACCATACAACCTAACAGCACGTCCGCATGACCCTTAGTGCGAAGGTCTGGCCTTTGTCATGACCCTGAAGTAGTAATGAGTAAGGCTAGAGTCGACAGACGTTAAAGTGGCCCTTACCAGTGCCTGCACTGTCATCTAGCCAGGAGGGACCAGGGCCAATGTGCTGGGACTACCAGGGGACACAGTGGACTGCTGGCAAGGGACCACTGTGCTAGGATTACCAGGAGACACGGTAGACTGCTGACAACTAGGAGATACCAGGGACTCTGTGCTGGGGTTAGCAGAAGACACATCAGGCAGCTGACGGGGGACCACTGTGCAGGATATACGTCTTCAACATTAACCAAAGAACACAATACAAAGGACAATGATTAATATACATTTGAAGCTCTTTCCTGTGACGGACGGAAGGACGCGCGAGTTATTCCCTCACTTTATGTCGCAATATAATCAAGAATATCCTCTCGCGTCTTTCAGACAAGCATATAATGCTCTTTGTATTACGACCGAAGCAACTGAGAACATAATTCACGTCTCTTTATGGTGCGTTGTCTCATTATATATTGCTTGTATTACACGCTCGAGTTTCACACAGAAACGTAATCATTGTAGGACAATTGTCTTACTACCGGAAAGCCTCTCTTATCACATGATATCAAGAAAATTCCTTTATGTCGCCTTTTGTTCGTTCTCATTAAGATCATCCGTGTTTAGAAAAGCTCCGACAGAAGTATGTTGTTCCTTTCAGAAAAGACTAATAAAATCTGTTGTAAGATTTTGTGTTAAAAGATGCTCTCTAGATTGTCAGGGACATGAGAGAGACGTCTGCATGATGAGAATGTTTGTTATGAATATTACGATCATTAACTGCTTGGCAGACGATGCCTTAATGAACAAATGACGTCTGACTCTTTCAAGTTATTTCGTTTACACTTAGTGTATGAGAGAAATTGCACCAACTGCTAAGTCTTCGCAAAGATAATGATAGCTAAAGTACTATTACAAGAGGTACATTTACTGGTCCTTGATTTTTATATAGAAGTGTTAGATACAAGAGAGAAGGAGACTGGTGTTACAGGGTATTTAAGCTGCCTTTCTGCAACAGTTTGGTCGACACACATTCGTCTCTTCATAAGCGGTCTGGCTTTTCTGGTCGACACTCACTCTTCTCTCTAAACAATAGTTTGTCTCGTCTGGTCGACACTCATTTGTCTCTCCATCACTCTTGTCTGGTCGACGCACATTCGTCTCTCCCTCAGTGGTTTGTCTCATCTGGTCGACACACACTCGTCTTTCCATCACTGGTCTGTCGCTGGTCTCCAGCCATAAGCGTTTTAGCTTTCCTTTCTTTCATACAGACAGACAGTGGCACCTGACACTCTTCACAGGCTGAAGGTAGGTCTCCTGCCACTAACCATCCATGAATCAAATTTGTGGATTCAATCCACAGCCTTGCTGGGACCACCTCTATTCATCGGCAGGAGTGAACGCTCGTCACCCAGCTACTTAAGTCTTCATTAAACTCTCGCAGTTTGTTTTTTTCTCCTCCCCATTCGTCTGTAGCGCCGCCCTTCTATCGTCTGGGGCTTCTTCAATACTGCTGTGTGGAAGATGAGTACGAGTGTTAAAGTAGGCAGTCTGGGCCACCTTTGCCTGCTGATCAGCTCCTCCTTCGTTCCCAGAAATGCCACCATGAGCGGGAACCCAGCACTGTCTCGCGTCGAGCGGGAATCAATGCCAGCTAATCTCAGACACCCTCCCGCCAGCGGGTGTGATGAGACCAGTTTGCCGACGGGTTGCGGCGGACTGCGAGGATCAGAATGTGTAACGACGTTGCGGCTGTTCAAGCTCTCTTGGTCACCTCAACTGGTGAGAGTGTGGCGTGAAGCTCAGCGGTGGAAGCGGATGCTGCAGGAGGGACAGCTGCCACCAACAGTCGGCCCACTGCTCACAACCGCACAGCCCACGTCAATATCGGATCTGGAACCCTCAGTGAATATTGCTGTTGAACCTTAGTGCTCCGGAGTGTGGTTCAGGAGTCTCTCTCTGCCTGACCTCGTCTTCGCCGAGTTCCCTTTTCCGTATTGCAACCAAATCCTTACAATGTGGCTGCACTAAGCTGGAATCCGGGACATTGCAAATGGTTAAATCTTGCAGATATTCATACTGAGATTTGTTACAGACTCTCGTTTTCACATCACACGACTGGGCTATCCGATGTTGAGGGTCGATCACATTCCTGCAACTTGGACGGTCAAGATTCCTCAGTCACTAGGCGGAGCAAATCAGGTTCATATGTTCTCAGCGTCATCGTAGAGGAGGTTCTCAGCTCCCTGCATACAAGGACTGTACTGGAGGAGATTCCAAAGGCTCCACCTTCGTTGTGGACGGGATCTAACATCGTGAGAACCTGGATGGCGCCTATCAGCATGCCTCCCATCTATAGCCTAGCTTGGTACGTACTGTAGTGTTCGGTATGGCCACAGTAGCGCTCCGGTGGCTTGTACTTTTATCTCTTTGGTGTTGAGGAACCCACGTCAGTCTTGGGTCGAGAATGCGACACAAAAATTTCATCTCGTCCAATCCCAGTGGGCCCATTCCCACCAAGAGTTGGCTGGAAGTTCATCTCATTTTGTGGAAGTTTATAACCATAGTTTTACTTAGAGAGAACTTACAGCCGTGTTATGTGGTCCACTGAGACACCTGATTTACCTCAGTCTGTAGACTTCCTTGTGAGTAGAAGAGACTTCCCAGAAGGACATCATAACGTAAAGTCATCCACACACTCGGACTGCACGAGACGTCTTCTGGTACAGCTCTGATAACATCTTTGTTGGCAAGTGCAGTGAGGGTCACACTCTGGAGGCTTCCCTCCTCCAGTTGGCCATCCTGGTCTGAACATCTGGTTCCCACCCGAATCTGGCCTTCCTTCGTGCCAGGAAGACCTAGAGGAGGGCGGGTAGTGCCCCCTCAGGAACCATATTGGATTGAAGCTTCCTTATGATGCCATGCTTCCACGCTGTGTCACAGGCTTTCTTAAAATCACTGAAATCTTCCTTTCTCCTTCGCCTGGTGGTGGTTAAGACACTGTAGCAACCGCTTGGCTCCTGCACCTAGCCAAGGTGAAGACACTGTCTTGATCGCGTGACTTATACATTTGGTGGGAAATTGTCTCCTTAAATAACAATCGCTCAAAGTCGTAAAGATACCTTGAAGAGAATAACACCCAATTTGGAACTGTGACAGCCAACGGTGGTTTGAGCCTATATCGTTAAGCTTTGTATAGCATCTTATTGCCAAAGATCCCTATGATAATGGGGACCTCCCAGTCTCTTTTGGACAGTCACAAAGGTCACGGGGGTCAGGCAGTTATTAGGGCAGTGATAATGATAAAGGAAATTAAAATATTCGTTATACGACCGTCGAGATTCATATAACATATTCCAGCGCTGCTGAATATCAAGGGACCCGAGGGTAATAGGTCAAGATCAAGGAGGTGGAGCACCTCACTCCGGTGTGACAGTAAAGATTAACATCATTTTCTTAAGAGGTCGCTGGAGTGACTGGTGGTGACAAGGATGCGTACGTCGTGTGATCATGAAATGTTTCCAGTAATACCTCAATCCCGTCACCGTAACAATCCTCCTCTGTTACTGGGACCACAGGTGTTGCTTATAGTTTAAAGATAGTATGTTAACCCCGCCACCTCCCTTTTCTTATGTATAGGTCTCGGGCATATTTCCTCCCGCCCCAGCACATGGATTTTACCCTCACGAATCATCATGACTTCAGCATGCCAAGTTTATATCTAGCCAGAACTTGCAGTTTTAGTGCTCGTGCTGACGACTGTATCTGTACACAACCCTATTTTGTCTTACGTCGTTTCCGTCGAAGTTGTTTCCTCTTCGTCCTTCCCGACGGGTTACAAGTGCCATCAGCCGCACACGGGGCCTCTGGGATGTAATCCCAGCGTGAATACCGGACCAGTTATGTAGTACTCCACTCCCCAAGCCACAAACCCACCCTCCTCTACTCCTCTGGCCACAATTCCAAGTTCAGTCCGTACTTCCCCATCCTAGAACACGTCACATGTTACGGCCACGTATCGTCCAACAGGTACTGTGGTCCACCCCACCTGTAGAGTGGCTGAGGTTCGCCACGCTAGTGGATTATTCACCCCCACAGTTGCCATGGGCCCGAGCATGGTCCTCCACCTCCACCACAGGCACCAGAGGTCTCTCTCATCCCTGGGAAGACACTTGATGGCCCTCTCGCCATACCATATACTTATATGGGTTCTTCCAACGTCGTGGCCTGCTGGTCAATAACGACATAAATGACGTGTACTTCTAAAAATCAATATTACTTTAAGCAACTTTTCCATATCGTTATCATCTTATACCAATTTTTCAGTACATTAGGATAGAGGAGCTCAACTAATTCACCTCCATTTTCACATCAATCGGGCTACGTAAAGTATAAGTCTTTACAAGAGTTTTGCTACCTAATTACATACTTCAACATCTTGTGGTACTGTGGTCTGACGCATTTTAAAAACCGAATAGTGGTCCTCGGCGGTGGACGATCATGGAACTCTGAACACAGACATATAGTGAGAACTGTCGTGAATGTTTCCTGAAACACTCGATGTTTCATACAGCTCCAGACAAAGTCTACCCAAAAACCTTAAGTGTTGTAGACTCAGTGTGGTCATCGGGGGACAGGAGAAGGAGGCCATCCATAAACCAGCCGAGAGGAAGAATATCATAGATGAGAGATAATCAGAACCTCTTGTTATACAGTGTCTGATTTCCAGGAGGCATTACGATCGTTTCCAGAGTAAGAAATTTCCATGTGACGGCTGGACTCAGGATGACCTGGGAACCATAGGTCCAACACGTAATGTGTCTATTGTATCAATGTTGGGATGTGACCAACACGAGCGGTTCAGACGATCTCCAGTTGTAACTAGGCAGACTGGGCTCAGTTGTCCATACATAAATGAATTCATATATCAAATCTAACGGCGACTTACGACTTTTTACTGACCTGTCTCGTCCATATTCAAGTCAGGCTGAAGACAACAAAGTTTAACTTTACCTCTTGCTGTATAGTCGGGCAAAATCCTTTGGGTTTGGAGGAAAGAGTTGAAACTTATGATAATATGAACAGAAGCAACCCTACCTCAGGCCCCAGGCTCCGGTGGTGGCTGCCATGGGAATCTAGCCCAAGTGTTGTTAGCTCAGCCTGCGTGTACAAGAGGCACTTGCTCAGCAATGGTTCTACCTCCGTTGTAGGAGAGGCTTTAAACTCACCACTGGCATGGCTTCCGGGAGAGAGGAGCACTTCATTAACTGTTGGCTCAGACTCCGTGCTCGCTCGCTGCTGTCTCAAACTCTCTGTAGAAGTTCACGTGGGTAGTTCATCCCTTACATGGGAGAGGCAATCACTTCCTGCTAGTTGGATCTTCACACGGGATACGTCTCGTCCACATTCCTCTGGGGTACCGACACAACGTGAGCCATTTATGTAGACAATATTCACCAGCTGTGGGGCAGAGTAGGAGGGCAGATGACTGACACACTGACAGAGGAAGACACTGTGTCAGGCTCGGTTTGGGATGCCTCAGGAGTGTCTATGTCTAGGGACATTGCCTTCACTGACGAACATAATGAACATACCACGAATGTCCATGTCCGTGGACATGGCACTTACTGATAGGCCAGATGGTGTCCATTTCTGGGCGTATGGCCCTCATACGCTTATGAACCTACCAGGGAATACCCATGTCCAAGTGGCATGGCCAACACTGATAGGCTTTACAATTGTGCTGGAGGATTGATTTGATGCCAGCGACGCACGCGTGAGGGGTGAGGAGGGCTTTCCGTGCCTCTCAGGCCACGTGATGTGACCGGGTGATCTCACTGACCACTGGTTGGTCTGAGACGCGTAAGCTTTGTCGCCTCGTGGCTCATCAGCTAGCGTACCGGCCTGCTGCCCAGTAGGACAGGGTTCGAATCAAACATTCTTGTTAATTCGCAAGCGAGATTTCGGGGCATACTGCCTCTATCATCAGGCAAGCTATAAAGTAGCAACGCGTTCGGTGGAGATGGGAGGATCTGTGAGTGCAGAATGCTGAAGTGTAAGGAAGGGGGCAAGATTTTCATATTCCTATTTGCGAGACGAATATCAAACATGGAGAGGTTTGGATGGAAGGAGTCTAGCGCCGTTACAAATAACTGAGAGCCAAGCACGTTGAAGCGGGATTGTACCGTGATGATCTTTGTTTCCCTGTGTGAGATGTTGAGTGTTTGTGGTTGCTAGGCAGCCCGTGATTATTCTGAATACTCTACTGTGTTCGGTTTACGGCTTTGATATATTTCATTTTGAGAGGGTGGACGATCTAGTGGGTGGGGCGTAGTTTACGATGGGGCGGATGGATTGTTTGAAGTGGACGAAAATAGATTCCTATCCTTTTCCAAATGGGCTCAAACGTTCTATGTGAAGGTCTGTTAAGGTCTCTTTTACACGTATTGTCAAAAAAAAACAAAGCAAGTCTAGCATTAGCTATATTTCCTGAGTGTTTGCCCAGTATATCTCTTGCTTGCTTTAATGTCTCGTGGGAAACAGAAAATCAGCTCACCCTAAGCTCATATTGATCTAAAACTTCACAGAAATGAATAGACGAAAATAGCATTGCAACATTTCGAGAACCGTATCCCACATATTTTACAGACGTGGGAAAAATCGAATGGTATCAGCCAAAGAGAGATAAAAACTCTTTAAACAACGACCGAATTAGGATCAAAGAAATATATCAACGTGAATTTAGAGGACCGATGGACGAGGGGGCGAGTGCGCGCAGCAACATCAGGAGCGGAGGCAGTCTGTCACTGCGGTAGACGGTTCCATCCTGCCAAAAATAATTACACGCTCCATGGCCGGCTGCTGGCCACCAGAATTTCCGCAAAACTCCAGTGATATACGAGCACTTTTTATTTGCATTAATTACCGCGAAAATGTACGCACGTCTGATCTCGTACTGATTTATTGTCCATTAGTTTTAGTGTCCATTTGTATATATATATATATATATATATATATATATATATATATATATATAT
>JAYMFT010310388.1:0-10127 GCA_038088735.1 Panulirus argus | reverse complement strand
GTATGTTACACTGGCTTGACTGAAAGATGTATGTTACACTGGCTTGACTGTGAGATGTTTGTTACACTGGCTTGACTATGAGATGTTTGTTACACTGGCTTGACTGAGAGATGTTTGTTACAATGACGACTGAGAGATTTTTATTACAACAGCTTGACTGACAGATGATTTTTGCAGTAGCTTGAGCGCGAGATGTATGTTAAACTGGTTTGAATGAGAGATGTATGTTACACTGGTTTGACTGAGAGATGTATGTTACACTGGTTTAACTGAGAGATGTATGTTACACTGGCTTGACTGAAAGATGTATGTTACACTGGCTTGACTGAGAGATGTATGTTACACTGGCTTGACTGAGAGATGTATGTTACACTGGCTTGAGTGCGAGATGTATTTTACTCTGGCTTGACTGAAAGATGTATGTTACACTGGCTTGACTGAAAGATGTATGTTACACTGGCTTGACTGTGAGATGTTTGTTACACTGGCTTGACTGTGAGATGTTTGTTACACTGGCTTGACTGAGAGATGTTTGTTACAATGCCGACTGAGAGATTTTTATTACAACAGCTTGACTGACAGATGATTTTTGCAGTAGATATATGTTACACTGGTTTGACTGAGAGATGTATATTACACTGGCTTGACTGAGAGATGTATGTTACACTGGCTTGACTGAAAGATGTTTGTTACACTGGCTTGAGTGAGAGATGTATGTTACACTGGCTTGACTGAGAGATGTATTTTACAATGGCTTGAGTGCTAGATGCATGTTACACTGGCTTGACTGTGAGATATTTGTTACGCTGGCTTGACTGAGAATTGGTTTTTGCAGTAGCCTGAGTGCGAGATGTATGTTACACTGGCTTGACTGAGAGATGTATGTTACACTGGCTTGACTAAGAGATGTATGTTACACTGGCTTGACTGAGAGATGTATGTTACACTGGCTTGACTGAAAGATGTCCCAGGTCCCTGGAGCGGACGTGTAGATTACTGACATTCTCATGAGCTGGAACTCTGCCAGCAAAAACATTGCTAAGGTTACTTTACATGTTGCACAGTCAGTTAACAACAGTGACATGAGCAACACACGTCTAAGCAGGTTTTTGCAACATGGTGCAATATCTCAGCGCCTATGTGGTAAAGCCATTGTTTATACTCGCGAGACCCTCCCCCACTTTAAGACCAGTCACCTCAGTCTCGAGATTTAAGATCTGACATTATCTGGAGAACGAGCAATTAAGAATAATTTTCGCCCCGCTCGGCCCTGGCACAGACTAGACTTCCCACTTCCAAGTTCCTGCAGCGGCCCCGGTCACTCACACTGCAGAATTATCACACGCAGATCCGACGTCGCTTTTTCCTGGCAGGATATTCGTTCCCTACCATCCTAGCCAAGGTTGAGAGAGAGAGAAAAAAAAAATAGCATCCACCAGTTTTCCCTTCCTCAAGGTTGTGATTAATGGCGCGTGTGTGTGAGTCTGGTCTGTGGGTGCGTGTGTGTGGTGGTGTGTGGCTACGGCGGGTGAGTGACTGGCTTCCCTCAGCAGCTGCCCGGACGGAAGGACGCCACCAACCTCACCCAAGGCCTCATCCCATTCCCACCGCTTGGCTCCTCCCTCACGATGTACTGTCCAGCAGTGGCTGGATGAAGCTCTGGCCGGTGGAGGCCCACCAAGGGTTTATGTAAGTGGAGGAGGTCTGTCCTTATAGTTCATAGCCGGTACAGTCAAAGTGCCTCAGAGGGTTGGAGAGGACTAACCTGTGGCTCACAATCAGCACAGAGCCATCCATAAATCCCTTAGTTAAGGTCGACCAACCCGTCTATAGTGCTCAGTGGCGTTACGTGATCTGATTCTCATGGTTATTGTAAGTCGCCTATTTCAAGTGGTTGGCGGAGTCTTTTGTGGCTGGCTCACATGGTTAGTGAGAGCTTCCTTGTGTCTCACATGGTTAGTGGGAGTTCACATGAGTTTCACTAAGTAAGTGGGAGCTCACCTATGTCGCACATGGTTAGTGGAAGCTCATCAGTGTCTCACATGGTTAATGGGAGCTCATCTGTGTTTCACATGGTTAGTGGGAGTTTGCCTGTGTCTCACATGGTTAGTGGAAGCTTATCTGTGTCTCTCATGGTTAGTGGGAGCTCACCAGTGCCTCGGTTAGTGGGAGCTCACCTGAGTCTCAGTGGTTAGTGGGAGCTCACCTGAGTCTCACGTGGTTGGTGGGAGCTCACCTGTGTCTCTCATGGTTAGTGGGAGCTCACCTGTGTCTCATGTGAGAGACTCCAAGTCTGCAGTGGGTGATTCTTGGTAGTGCATGGGGTGGACAGATAACAGAAGACCTCATTTGATGGCCCATGACGAGGTTATATGCCGGAGGACGGCTGAAGTTCTATAGAGATGGGGACAGGGTAGTAAACTCTGGGTACTTCCTGCGTCTACCCACTACTAGCACCTATCCATATCATGGAATCTGTAGTGATGATACTTATTACTTGATTATCTTCTAAAACTGGAACGAATTTATACATATTTACTGTTCATGAGATCTTCTCTATAACAGATGTAAGACTGATAGGGCGTGGTTTAGAGGGCACTTTCAATCTCATGTTTTGGAAACGGATGTTCTATTCGACACGCTGAATACTTCAGGCATGAAAATGCACTGAAATTCATTTTGCTTAACCTGCTTACATTCAGACTTACATGAACACACGGTAAGGAAAGTACCTTACCACTCGTTACGTGAAAATATGGCACCACGGACGAAGGATTTTGAGAAATGTCTGTTGGTCTGGGCCCTTGTCCGTACCTCTGTTTTCATGACCTCAATTGCTGCTACGTCACCCAGCCTACGTGATCCATCTTTAAATGATTTTTTTTTTTGCTGATTATACAAATAGATGATTATATGCAGTACGCAGTACTCACCCATGTATCTATTATTGCTCTAATACGTTTTTCTAGTAGAGCATTTAGCAGTGTTTTGCATTGCTTTAAGTTTAGACTTTCGGCGTTCGTCCAGAATACGTCAATATTGCGCTCTGAAAGACAAGGGTCTTGTGGTTACACACACAGATTCCTATGGTCAGACCTCACCTCTTGCGTCGCTCTACCTCTTGCGTCATCCACACGTAACCTAACCTTAACGCTTCGTGTGACCTCATCTGAGCTTGAATTACTGGACCACCATGACATAATCTTCATTTTTCCTTGCTAAATGCCCTGCTTAATCTCTCGCCTACAGTCTTGGGTAAACATGCAATTGCAACCCACTTCAGAACCAAGCCACTCTGAGGAAGCTAGCTCCCGTCACCACAAAATTACCCGACAAATCTAAGTAATGTACCTCCTCAATCCCACAATCACTCTCGACTCGAACTACAAGAACCTAGCATTCTACCGAAGATTATTATTGACCCTGAATATCTCCCTAGTATCCCAGCGTTCACTCCAGGCTGAACAACACCTCCGCTTTCTTATGTGATGGAGTCTCTCCTGGGTCTATCGTGGTTGGTAGAGTCTCACCTGTGTCTCTCGTAGTTGGTAGAGTCTCACCTATCTCTCGTGGTTGGCACAGACTCATGTGTATCTCTCGTGGTTGGTAGAGTCTCGCCTGTGTCTCTCGTGGGTGTCTCGCATGGTTAGTGGGAGCTCACCTGTGTCTCACATGGTTAGTTCAAGCTCATCTTTGTCTCACATGGTTAGTGGGAGCTCACCTGTATCTCACATGGTTAGTGGGAGCTCATCTTTGTCTCACATGGTTAGTGGGAGCTCAGCTGTGTCTCTCGTGGTTAGTAGAGTCTCACCTGTGTCTCTCGTGAGTGGCCGAGTCTCACTTGTGTCTCTAATAGTTGGTCAAGTCTCACCTGTGTCTCTCATGGGTGTTGGGAGCTCACTGGTGTCTGTTCTTATTCATGTGAGTCATCTGCATCTCTTGTGAGCGGTGGAGACATGTCCGAGTTACTCATTGTAACTGCGGAATTATCTGTCTTGTGATCGGTGTAAACTCATCTCATGTGTTGTCTCTCACGAGTAATGGAGACTCACCTGTGTCTCCGCTGGTGGGTTGAAACGTACCTGTATCTCTCTACTGAGCTGCAATTAGATTCTTATCTCTCGCGGTTAGTGAACACTTACCTGTGTCTCCCATGTTCAGTAGAGACTCCTGTGGATCTCTCATGATCAGTAGAGACTCCCTAGTAACTTCCATAGTCGGAGAAGACTAAAGTATCTCGCACGGTAGATTAACGCTAAAGCACTTAACCTTAATTGTGGGACAAGGATACTTAAGTAATTTAATGCATCAGCATCCATTACATCATGTGATTTTAACTACCATAGCATGTTAACTTACACGTGCATAACATGTCACATTATTGAGCACAGTAACTTAACCAGTGGGTCATGGTAACTCATCCATTACAAACCTAACTCCCAGGGCAGAGTAACTCAATGGCTGGACATTGGTAACTTGCCCACTGGAGCATGGTGCCAACCACTGAAGCAAGGTAACAAGACCACTGAAGCATGGTGACTTGCCCACTGGAGCACGGTAACTTATCTAGCCACGGGTGAACTTAACCACTCGAGCAGGTTAACTTAATCGCCGTAACATATGAACTTAACCGACATACCATGTGAACTTTTTAATAGGAATATGTGAGTCTGAGCGCCAGAACATGGTAACACTAGGGCGGGTCAAGTTAACAACTGGGGGTCGACAAATTAACTGCGAGAGCATGGCGAATTAACCTCTGGAAAAAGTTCACCCCCCGCAGGGTAATACGAGGCCCGGGGCACACTAACCTGGGATGTCTCCCTCACGCGGAGCGCCTCATGCACGGACAGTTATTTAGGCTCCGTCGGCTGGCCAGCTGGTGCCCCAGCCTGGCTGCACAATAATCTCAGCTGATGTTCGGAAATTATAGTTTCCCTAAATATTTATGTTCTCTATCAGTGATGCATCATTTACGTATGAAGGGAGTTTATTACCGTAGAGATTTTTATTTACGAGAATTAGATGTAGTGTACAAATACAGTTGTATTTAGAATGACTCACAAGCTTAATATTTTCCTCCCACATACTTTTATTTTTGTGTGAGCAGTTGTCTTGAAAATGCAGTCTTTACGTGAGTCATGCGACGAGAGCGAGCAGGTCTACTCTTCCTTGTCATCCGCCAATGAGAGGTGAGGACGCTGCACCAGCCCCCTCGCCATGCACGAGCCACAGACCAATGAGAGTCCGTTTTTCTCTTCCTCAGGGCCAGCAGCCGTGAGGACCTCCGGAGAGCGTGTCCGCCCGCCAGTCGACCAGCGGCAGTGCTCGCTGCTGGTGAGTTTGGCTTCAGTGCTCTCCGGCCGTCAGAGCTCACATACAACGTGGTTTACATACACAGCAATCACAGGCCTATGGCAGTACTATGAGGTGGAGATATACACCAAAAGAAAAGGTCATTGATTGTCCGAGTGGAAGCGTGTAGAACTGCTCGACGTCGCTGGTGGAGTGATGTACAGTAAACGAGGTTCTTGAAAGCAGGAACGAAGTTTATCAGGTTAAAGTAACGATGTGGTATGTCCCTTCCCCAAGAGTAGCAGAAAGCGAGAGGCGAGCTGGCCACAGACCGAGGATCGTGGGTCGGTGCTAGAGACATTATAAAGCCTCACTCAGCAGCTTCTTCTGCCGCCCAGGGAGACGCAGGTCAGTGCCTTACCTACTTTTTACTTTTCGTTCTAATTCCTTTATGATAGCTGTCAAAAACTTTCCCAGCGAAGCGTACTCTCTCTCCTTCTCAAAGACAGACGGGTAATTTTAGATTGTGTCAGACTTTCCGACATCTACTTTGATCTTAAAGCAAAACATGCTGAATTGAACATTGTCTTCTTGGGAAACAAAAGCAGGCACGTAACGTGACGTAACTTCAGCCCATATAAGACGGGTGCGACGGCGTGACAGTGTGCGGACGCGGGCAAGGTACCGCACACCAGCGGCGACGTACGTCGTCTGTCGCGTTGGTGAACAAGGAAACCGTCAAAGCAAAGCGCCTCTTACCTGCCCGTCCGTTCCCCCAGCGGCCATGACAACGGAACGGCTGCAGGGAACGTGATAACCACGTTCGTTGTAAATGTTGTCTTTTGCCGTTTTTCGTACGTCCTTGGCTCCGAAGGACAGAAATCCTCATTGAGGCCAGGCCTTAGATGAAGCACAGACGAATGCTAACGAGAGAGAGAGAGAGAGAGAGAGAGAGAGAGAATTTTGAAGAATGTGGAGGTCCTGCCTTCCATCAGGGGTTCAACAGGTCGTAACTACTAGGAATGACATGAGTGAGTAAAGAACTCAAAAGTTTATCGGTGTGAGTGAAGATACAGACATCGCAATGGCCCATTCTCGAGTTGCGAACGGCTGGTGTCCCGCATGGGCATGGTTTAGCCAAGCCATTCCACAAACGATGTGCAATAACCCAACCTAACGAATGCGGTCAAAGAATTTAGCTGGTTGGTTGGTTGGGTCATGAAGGCCGTCAGCGTCAAGTTATAACCATCACCCAAAAAGAAATCCTGAGCCCGTTCGTCAGGTGTCAAAGATAATTCTAAGACCCCCCATACACTTTCTTGTATGTATATGGCCCGTGCGCCGAAGAAGTAACGACACATTGCTCTCGATTTATGATGTCAGGCAAAAAAAGTATATATATATATATATGTAGTTCCAGCAAAGGAAAGATATCTTTCAAGGAACCGTTGCGGCTTCTGTGGGATTTACGTCTGTATTATCGGGGAATTAGGGTTTAGCGCACGGATTTAGACATGAAACAGTGGAATGCTCTGTAAGACAACTTGTCGGGCCCTCTTTTCTTCTTTATAAATCATGGGTAAGGCTGTTCAGTTTTCAGTAAGACAACGAAAGAAATCATAAATTCTTTTCCTTGCCATAAGCCCAACTTTGAAACACAGACGAAAAACAAGTTTCAGGATAACTGTGTTCTGGTACTCTCCTGGCTGCCATGGTTCTCCAGGGACTCTCCTGGCTGCCATGGTTCTCCAGGGACTCTCCTGGCTGCCATGGTTCTCCAGGGACTCTTCTGGCTGCCATGGTTATCCTGGAACTCTCCTGACTTTCATAACTGTCTTAGGACTCTCCTGGCTGCCACAGCTCTCCAGGGAGTCACCTAGGTGTCATGGTTCTCCAGGGACTCTCCTGGCTGCTTTGGTTATCCAGTGACTCTCCTGACAACCATAGTTCTCCGGGAACTCTCCTGGCTGCCATGGTTCTGCTGAGGCTGTCTTGGTTGCCTTGGTTCTCCAGGAACTATTCTGGTTGCCATGGTTATCCAGGGGCTATCCTGCCTTCCATGGTTCTCCAAGGAGTATCTTGGCTGCCATACTTCTCCAGGGACTATCCAGTCTACCATAGTTTTCCAGGGGCTATCCTGGCTGCCATAGTTCTCCAGGGACTATCCTGGCCGCCATAGTTTTCCAGGGATTCACCTGACTGCTAAGGTTCTCCAGGGGCTATCCTGGCTACCATAATTTTCCAGGGGCTATCCTGGTTGCCATGATTCTCCAGGGGCTATCCTGCCTTCCATTGTTCTCCTAGGAGTAATTTGGCTGCCATAGTTCTCTTAGGTGTCATGAATCTCCAGGGACTCTTCTGGCTGCTCTCTTTCTCCAGTGACTCTCCGGGCAACCATAGTTCTCCGGGGACTCTCCTGACTGCCATGGTTCTCCTAAGGCTATTTTGGTTGCCTTGGTTCTCCAGGAACTATTCTGGCTGCCATAGTTATCCAGGAGCTATCCTGGCTGCCTTACTTCTCCAGGGACTATACTGGCTGCCATAGTTATCCAAGGACTATCCTGGCCGCCATAGTATTCCAGGGATTTACCTGGCTGCCTTAGTTCTCCAGGGACTATCCTGGCTACCATAGTTTTCCAGGGGCTATCCTGGCTACCATGATTCTCCAGGGACTATCCTGGCTTCCATGGTTCTTCAAGGAATATCTTGGCTGCCATAGTTCTCCAGGGACTATCCTGGCTGCCTTAGTTCTCCAGGGACTATCCTGGCTGCCATAATTACCCAGGGGCTATCCTGGCTTCCATGGTTCTCCAAGGAATATTTTTTCTGCCATAGTTCTCCAGGTACTACCCTGGCTGCCATGGCTCTCCAAGGAGTATCTTGGCTACAGGTATTCTCCGGACTACCTCTGTTCTCCATGAATTCTCCTTGTTGCCATGGTTCTCTAAGGACTCTCCAGGCTATCATGATTCTCTAGGGACTCTCCTGACTGTCATATTTCTCCAGGGACTCTTCTGGCTGCCATGGTTCTCCAGGGACTCTCCTGGCTACCATCGTTCTCCAGAAACTCCCCTGGCTGCCGTAGTTCCCCGTGGACTCTCCTGGCTGCCATAGCTCTCCAGCGACTCTCCTGGCTGACGTGGTGTTCAAGAGACTCTCCTGGCGGCCTTGGGTCTCCAGGGATTCTCCTGTCTATCATGGTTCTCCACAGACTCTCCTGGCAGCTATGGTTTTTCAGGGACTTTCCTGGGTGCCTTGGTTTTCCAAGGACTCTCCTGGCTGCTATAGTTCCCTAGGGACTCTCCTGGCTGTTATGGTTTTCCAGGTATTCTGCTGGTTGCCATTGGTCTCCAGGACTCTCCTGGCTGCCGTGGTTCTCCAGGACTCTCCTGGCTGCCGTGGTTCTCCAGGAACTCTCTTAGTTACCATGGCTCTCCAAGGACTCTCCTGGCGGCCATGGCTCACCATGGATTCTCCTGGATCCCATGATTCTCCATGGACTCTTCTGGCTGCCATGGTTCTACAGCGACTCTCCTGGTGGCCATGGTTCTCCAGGGATTCCTCTAGCTGCCATGGTTCTCCAGGGGCTCTCCTGGCTGTCTTGGTTCTCCAGGAACTCTCCTGGCTGCTGTAGTTCCCTAGGGACTCTCCTGGCTGCCATCGTTCTCCGGAACTCTCCTGGTTGCCGTGGTTCTTCATGATCTCTCAAGGTTGTCATGGTTCTTTTAGGGACTCTCAAGGTTGTCATGGTTCTTTCAGGGACTCTCCTGGTTGCCATTGTCCACCAGGGACTCTCTTGGCTGTCTTGGTTCTCCAGGGATTCTCCTGGCTGCCGTGGTTCTCCAGGAACTGTCCTGACGGCCATGGTTCTCTAAGGATTCTCCTGGCGGCCAGGTTGTTCAGGCACTCTCCAGGCTGTCTTGGTTCTCCAGAGACTCTCGTGGCTACCATCGTTCTCCCAGGACTCTCCTGGCGGCCATAGTTCCCCAGGGACTCTCCTGGCTGTCATTGTTCTCCAGGGACTCTCCTGGCAGCCATAGTACTCCAGGGACTCTCCTTGCTGTCATTGTTCTCCAAGGACTCTCTTGGCTGTCATTGTTCTCCAGGGACTCTCTTGGCTGCCATGGTTCTTCAGCGACTCCCCTGACTTATAGGTTTCCCCATGGATGCTACTGTCTGCTGCAGTCCTCCATGAACCCTGCCGGCTGCCATTGTCCTCCAGAGGTCCTACCCTTATGGTTGCCATTCTCTCGAGACCCTCCTTGCTGCCGCGGTTCTCTCGAGACACTTCTGTCTGTTGCGGTTCTCCCGAGACCCTCCTGTCTGCCTCGGTGCTCCATGTACTTTCCGAGACTAACAACGAACGTGACCCCAAACCACATACGGGTCAAATGGTCGTCCCACTTGTATCATTTGATGGGTAACTCTGAACCACGAACGCGCTGCTCCTAACGCTGGAACCTGGCCATAGTTTGTGTTGAGTGAGGTAAAGATACTTGAGTGTGGTCGCTGCGGAAAGCAAAATAGCTCTAAAGGACATTACAAGGGTAAGCAGTTTGTTTTTTCTTTTTAAGCCATCTCCATCACCACATTTGTTGCGTCCTCGGTATATTTTAGTGAGATAACGTTCTCTCTTTCCACACATTCTTCATCTCTCCCAGAACCTTCGCCCACTACGCCACCCTATGACTCACTTCTGTTTCCATGGTTTCATTCGCTGCTAAGTCCACTCCCAGATGTCCAGAACGCTTCACTACCTCCAATTTTTCTCCATTCAAACTCACATCCTAACTAATCTGTCCTTCAACCCTGCTGAACCTAATAACCTTGCT
>JAYMFT010310377.1:0-10127 GCA_038088735.1 Panulirus argus | reverse complement strand
TCTGTTCCTTTTTTGGAAAAGCAGAAACTGGAGGGGAGGATTTCCAGCCCCCCGCTCCCTCCCCTTTTAGTCGCCTTCTACGACACGCATGGGAATATGTGGGAAGTATTCTTTCTCCCCTATCCCCAGGATCCTGGTGCTATATCATATATATTACACAATTTAGAGTGAAATAAAGAGTACGAGTTAAGTGACAGGCACAAGCCATGTGAAAAGTAGTGAAGTGCCATCCGTTTCCAGCCCACATACTTCCACTAGCATGTAAAGGCTAATGTCGACAATCAGTTTTGTGATGATGATTTTGGTCTTGCACTTTTTTGTCACGTGTTAATTCATAAATAATTACTCTAAAATAATTCTATACATCAGATTGTAAACATTAAAACAAATTCATCATTACAAACCAATCATACTGAGATAACTATTGCTGCCATACTGTAAATGTTTATGATATTTATCATCTTGTGACTGTTTGGCCTTAATTTTTTTTCAAGTGCATTCGTTCATAAATGAATCTTCTATATTACTATATATATCAAACAATAAAGATTATAATTACATTACTGCAAAACAATTACACATTAAAACCTCTAAAATCCAAAATGCTTTGGGAATTCAGTTGTTTCGGTTAAAAAAAATTCCAGTTATTTGAGTTTTATGATATATCAAATAATTTAATATTTGCCCATCCCTCACTGTATGTGAGAGTTATTTTCTTTGAACACCTTGCACAAAGAGAAACTGCATACAGCACTAGTGGATTCACCCATTACCTTCATGTCACATAGCTTTTGACATAAAATGAACTTACACTTGAAATGGCACTGGCTCAGCCACATCATCTACTTTACATCAATGCTCATAAATCTTTAGAGCTTTAAACTTGAAGTGAAGGTTACTAGTTACATTTACTAGTTATATCTAATCCTCTTTGTATAACACAAGCATTTTCTCCATCTCCTCCATGAGTGAATTTCTAACCCTTGTGGCTACCTTGGCTGACAGTGGAGTACAGTGGACCATAGCACTTCAATTTTTTTCTGTATTCTTCTTTATGTTGTGGATTGTATATTCACCCAGGTTGTAAAAATGACCCAGCCTTGATGCTCCCTCATCAGCAGTAGCACATCATAAGATTTCTAGCTTCATGTCTAAAGTCAGAGAGGTTCTCTTCCATTTAATTACTGGTTCTGTGGTAGATGTTGTTGGATGTTTAAACGCCATATTAACAAACACAAAAACAGTGTGTTGCAGGAAAATCACTAATAGCTGTGGCACGGTGCATGCGAAATTTGAAATATTTCTACATCTTTATTTTTTTTTTATTTTTTTCAGATACTGGAAGACAGCTAACTGAAACTGTATATATATGTTGCTGTGAACATTCCATTGTCTTGAATTATGGATAACAGAGGTTTTAGTATACTGGAGTAATTGTTAGTACCAAAGCTCAATCATTTGCAATATTCATCAATCTATGACATTGTTTTTTCAACATGCATTTGTTCACAAATGATTGCTCTAAATTACTGTAAACACGACACAGTATCAAAACAACTTTACTATTAAAAAGTGATTACACAGAGGTAATTGTTACTATCATCGTAAAAATGTTTATGATCTTTATCAACCTGCGATGCTGTTTTTGGTCTTACACTTTTTTAAACGGATTTGTTCACAAACAGCTACTCTGTAATGCTGTAAGCAGCAAATAATGACTCTTAAGCCAATTTCATCAATATGAAGAGATAAAATACATAATAAACAATATATAAAACATGCAACAATAAATTTAGTGAATAATTCATACAGATAGACAATATCAATTTTGTACAAATGAATAACCTTGGCACAGAGGGTGCAATGTAAGAAGCCAGTTTGAGTCAGGCCACCACAGTTGGCCTTACCTTGTGGTAAATTCACTCAAACGCGTCAACATAAATGTAGCTTTATGGTTGCAAATACTGTTTTCCATATTTTCACCTTCATAACTTTTTTCCTTCACATGTGGTGCTTATATTCTTATTGTTTTTTCCTTGATCCACTGCTAAAACTCATTTTGGGATCCTGAGGGTTGAAAATAGCAAAGCAAGTTGTCATCTATACAGGAATCTAACACTCCTTCATTGTCACAGTCTGAAATTATCATCACTTTCTTTTTCTATATATTTACCCAAGGACCTCTTTTTAAGACAAAAGATTCTGGTATCATCTTGGTCCTTTTTCTGGAGGTTATATGATTTGAATATATAGAGAGGATGCGTGCAGAGACAATAACTAGGAGGGTTTACAGGTCAGAAGTAGAAAAGAGAACTAAAGATGAGCATTAAGGATAATGTGAAAGATGCTATGAATGTTTGGGGAATGCAGAAGGGTGCAAGGCATGCAATGTGGTATGCAGGGGCCAATACACTATCAATGGGATGAAACAAGGCAAATGAAGTGGTCAAGGGAAACCACTG
Organism: Panulirus argus; assembly: GCA_038088735.1. Taxonomy (NCBI): domain Eukaryota; kingdom Metazoa; phylum Arthropoda; class Malacostraca; order Decapoda; family Palinuridae; genus Panulirus; species Panulirus argus. The sequence goes on along the minus strand of JAYMFT010310377.1, from coordinate 7,665 downwards.
GGGTCTGTGGGTCCTGGATGTGGATAAAAGGCTCTAGTTTTGGTGCATTATATATGACAGTTAGAGAGTGGATGCAAGCAAATGAGGCCATTTTATTGTCTGTTCCTGGTGCTAACTTGCTAACATAAATATATATGCTGATAACCACAAGGAAAAATGAAACACGACACGTCCCTAGTGCCATTTCATTTTTGTATCTCCCCTGATGATAGAATAGAATTATTACATGAAAGTGCACTTGGGGCTTACCATGTTTCATTTTTTCTTGTGGTTATCAACAGATAGTAGATTAAGTGCATCACAGTGAACTACAGCAAAATATATGTATACACAATAATGCAAGCATTGCAGGACTCCACTCACAAGTGGTTAAAACACTTGGAAGATGTCACCTTTGATGGGAATGTATAATCATCACTGAACAGAACTTCTCATTCCAAAGAAGTCCATCATTTCCCTGCTCCTGCACGGAGTGCAGCTTAAAGCTGCAGAAGCCCCATAAAAATAGGCCTGGGGCTGTATAATTAAAACAACAAGGGATCAAAACAACCCATAATTCACAATATATTTTTTTTTTTAAGCAACCAAGCATATTCACTAAAGGCATGTTATGAAAAATACTTAAATTAAGCAATAAATGTAAATTAAGCAACCATATATTTTAACTGGTAAATAAAAGCTGCTATCTTACCTATTACTTGGGTTTCCTGTGGATCTGGGTACTGATAACTCATTGTCAAAGATCAAGGATATCCAAAATACTAAGGAAATAATCTCCATCTGAACAATAAAAGGTACAGTCCCAGAGTAAACCTCAAGTGCTTCAAGTAAGATATTAAGCAAACATGATCATGCACTGAAAATTTTCATTATATGTTATCCAACACCTCACTTCATCCTTCCTTAGATTAATTACCTCTACATCAATGCAGTGTTCAGTCCAGATTTTGTGGATAACTGTTTGGTCAACAAATGTACATTATGTTTATGATGAACTGAATACTCAACTGCTTCTTACTCCTTTTTTATGTAATTAGCTTTACATATATAAAGCAGAATGATAAAACTGATAGGTGCACGTATAATAAGACACAGATGCAAACACACTCACAGTAAAATTTCATATCCTCAGAATCTTACAACTCAAAGATCAAAAAAATCAGATAGCACATCACACATAAAACATTAATTGGTCTGTACATTGTCAAAACTCAAGACTGGTGTGAAATATCATATCAAAGTCTAAATAAGATGGAGTTTGAGCTTTAACTTCTGACAACTCAAGTGTGGCCAGTTTGAGCTGCCAGATAATACTAGAAATATTAAGATCCAAATTATCACAGTAAGTACCATCAGTTTTCTTTTTGCTGCACCTTCAAGCATATGATATGTAAATAATGTAGGTAAAAAAACATTTTATAACTGATGCAATATACTACATACATCTAATTCTTGGGGACCTTCCTGTGTTTTCTTATTTCATGGAACCTGAGAGAAAGTGTACTGAAAATGGCACAAGTTGTCTGAATTTTCCAAGGAATAAGTATATGAATTTAAAAGGAGTATACTTCTTTTTTCCAGACAACCTGGAAGGAATTGACTTGAAAATGGTGGGAATTACTAAAATTTCAGGAGGAAGAACACATGTATAGACAAGTGTTATACACATACACATATGCAAACACAAACACACGGTGTTGGGTCTTGGCCTATGGCTCAAGGTATATTCAAATGACTTAGCCGCTGGAGCAAACTCTTACCTTAACATATCTGGAGATGATACCAAGGTCATAAGAGAAGCAGGGAATAATAATGAATAAATCTGCATGCAAGGGAATCTAGACAAACTCTAAAGGTGGTCTGATGTGTGGATAGTGAAATTAATCTGAGGAAGGACAAAGTAAGGATGATGGGCACTAAAAGAAAGGCCTCACAATGATAACTATTGAGCAGAAAACAAGCTACAGGAATATATATGAGAAGATTTATGGGTTGACACCAAGCCTAACCAACTACCAGAATTCCATATTAGGATAACTGTTCAGGAGGCAAACTATATGATGGCAATAAGGAGACAGCATTCAAGTATAATAATGAGTAATTGTATGGTATACTATTCACAACATATATCTAAGACCAAAACTTGATTTTGGTTCTCAAGTCTGCTCATGACAGCTAGAGAATAACAAAAGATTTAACCAGAAGTCCAAAAAAGTGCAACTAAGGTAGTACTGTACCCAAATTAAAATAATTAAGCTACAATGATAGACTGAGGTCAAAACATTTAACCACTGTGATAAAGAAAGATGATATAGGTGATCTGATTGCAGCCTTTAAGTTTCAAAATCATTTGGATGACACTAACAGTGAACAGTCTCTCAAGGCATGCAATATCAGAGTAACCAGAATTAGATACTTGTTAGAAAGAATATGAAGAAACAGTATTCTAGTATAAGGGTGGTGAATTTTGGGGGAACAATTTTTTCGGCTGAGCTGAAAAAGAGCATGGATTTTTCAAACAGCTCACACTTCATCATGTTATCAGTAGATTTACTGGTCTTATTAAGTCAACAAGACCCAGCTTTTAGGGTAGGAATGAAGTTAATAGGAAAACCAAACAAGAGTCAGGATGGTGGACGTGATCCTGCCAGTACATCTTAAAAGCTCTCTCATTGATAAATTTTCTTGCTTCCAAGCATAAATACCTCCCTTTTCTTCCTGGGACAACTTCATCTATGGTTAATTACCAGATGAAAAATGCCACCTTGGAACAGAAAAAATGCATCACTAAATACAAGGACAATGAGCAAATGCTGCATCCCTCAACTCTCAATAACACAGGGTAACTAAGGCAGCAAATCATATTCAGCTGACTCTGAAGACTACCATTCTGCATGACTAATGCTTTCCCCATCATAAGCGACTAACAGAATTCATTCTGTAAATAAAACGATGTATAAAAGCCTAATTTTAATGGTAATTATCAGATTTTCTTTTCTAGGGAGCTATAAACATGCAGTATATATACACATTATATATCTCCTTTTCTTCTCTCATACCACTTTAGCAAGGAAAAAGATGGCTTCACTCGCTCACACCCATGTCATGTATAACGAACTGAAACCACAGCCAAGCCTTATAAAACTTTTTGTGCTTCCTTTGACTACTCCATATGCCCTACTTCAGCCTAATGACAGCACATCCCCCCTAAACCTAGCAAAGAATTGTTCACTGTACATGTCATCTGTGTACATATCAAGTATCGGTGTTGCACATGTTAAGACTGCTGGCTGGATTTCAAAGTTACATTGTACCATGGCAACGTTGCTGCTTCCCCACCATGCATGCGCGTTGCATGGGCGAGCGGTAGTATCCGCTGATTTGTGATGAGCACCGGATGCTACCCGATGCTCTCACGTTAGTCTATCTGTCTACTGTAAATAAATGGGAGTGTTAAGAACTTACAGTTTCAATTCATCACCCTTTGGTTCCATCACATCCATCATCGATGTTTTACAACCTTAAAAGGATGAAATCAGGTCACCCCTCACTCTTCTTTCTTTTAAAAGGGACAATTTAAAGCCTCTATCCCATCCCTGTAACTCAGTTTACTTAATTCTGGTACCATCTCTGTTGCACACCTCAGGACCTTCTCTATTAACTCTTTTATGTTTCTTTAGGTGGAGTTACTAAACATGAGAAGTGTATTCTAGTTTTGGCATTATGTAGGATACAATTAGCTTGCTAAATATTTCTTATCCATACACTTTATAGCTACTCTAATATTTGCCAATAGATAGTTTGTCTCCTTAACTATTCTCCTACCGTGGAACTCTGGACAATGTCAACTCCCATGTTCCATTCAAACACAAAATCCCGAAGTTTATTTCCTGCTGGATAATAATAATGATAATAATGAGGCCTTCTTTCACTCTGTCCTATCCTTGTTATTTTATATTTGCTCAGGTTGAATGTCATCAATTATGTATTAGACTAATTTTTGTCTGTTTAGGTCTCCTTGTAAGTTGATGCAATCCTCCTCACTATTCACTTCCTGCCTGACCTTTGCATCATCTGCAAACATATTCAGGTTGGAGTCCATACCTTCAGAGAAGTTATTCATATAGATCAACAAGAGCACTCTGCTGGCTAAATCAACTCATTTGGAGAACGTTCCTCTAACATGAGTCCACTGTTTCTCTCCACTTAGATACTCTTTTGTTTATCGAAGGAGTTTCCCCCTTATTCCTACTTACCAGTCTAACTTCCTAATCAGCCTCCCATGCAGCATAGTGTAAAATACTCTCTGGCAGTTCAAGATATAAACAATCCACTCGGCCTTCTCTTTTATTTATGACAGAGCTCACTTCTTTGTAGAACTCAACAAAGTTTGTCAAATATGACCAACTTTCTCTAAATCCATGCTGTCTTTCACTTAGCTAATTTCTCCACTGTACAATGTCATCCACTTGCTTTCCAATTATCTTTTCCAGATCTTTACAAACTTCACTTGTTAGTGACACTGGTTTGATTGTTCCATCATTGATATCACTGTACTCACGACACTTGCCAGATGCTTCCGGTATTATTGTGCAGGGGTACACGGGTACATAGTGACAGCACTAGAATCCTGATTCCTGTCAAGGAATAAAGTATTGGGCGGGGGGGAATATATATATATATATATATATATATATATATACATATATATATATATATATATATATACATATATATATATATACTGTACGTTTGTTTTGGATCATTGCAATTCGTTACATTTCTTCCCTACAGTTACTCTTCATTGTATGTACCATCTGAATGGGCATTTCTCTAATATTCTTGAAACTTAAGGCCACCCTTTATAAAGAGAGTTAATCCTCCCCTCCTTTGACTTCTCTTTCCCTTCTTGCTATCTTGCACCCCTCTGGGCAGAACAGGTGAGATCTTAACTATTTAATAAGCTTTTGTTTCCATGTCTCCAACAATATGACATGCACTTTCCCTTATACAAGCCTTGAATTCCTATTTACCTTTGAATACATTAGTTTCAGACTAATATCAATATCTTCCAACACTCCTGTCCTCTCTGCAGTGGTGGCATGGTAGCTCCATCCTCTTGCCCCATTTGGCATTTCCAGTTTTTGTCTGTTGACTCTATTCTTTGCTTTCCTTCCCTCTCTTCCTTTATCACATTTGATAAACACTACACTGAATTCCACCCTGCCTTAAAGTTTCTTACTTTCGCGAAGCACGCACCTCCTGGCAAGATGACTCCATGTTAAATATAACCGTGACTAGTATCTTACTCATGTCTTGATTATAATCTCTAATTCTTTGCCTTCATTTCATTACCAAAATTGCATCTGGCAATTCCATAGCCTGTAGTAATCTTTTAATTAACATTTCTTATTTCTTTCTCCCTACTTCCTTAGCTGTTGTATAATCTTCCAATCCAAAATAATCAATTGTTTAAGTTCATCAACCAATTGCTTTACAAATCTTTCTAATTTTAGGGTCCACCCAATTTTCAGCTGAATCCTTCAATGATGAATTATCAGCCTCTGTGTCTGTTGACTTCCTCTAAAATCTCTCTTTTTTTAGCTAACAAGCACAGGTCTTGTATATCATATACTTTTCAAAACCTTCCATCAACTTCCTTGATTGATTCAACAGTGCATATCATTCTTTTATCACCAAAATTGCATCTGGCAATTTCATAGCCTAAAATATCTTGTAATTAGCATTTATTCCTTCTTTCACCCTTCTTCCTTATCTGGTGTATAATCTTATTCCAAACCAAAAATAATAAATGATTTTAGTCCACTGACCTACTGCTTTACAAATTTCTCCAATTCTGGAGACATCTATTTCTCAGCTATACCCTTCAGTGTTGAACTGTCAATCTGTCTCTGACCTTCTCTAAAATCTCTCTTTTTAGCTTACAAGCACTAGTCATGTATATTCTATACTCTTTAAAACCTTCCATTTACTAGACTATAAACTTCCTTGATTGCTCCATCTCTAACAGCACATATTTTTTTTTAACAGGTTCACTTTATTTCCTGTATATCTCTGTTTGTATAACCCTGGGTCTACATTATTTTCCATCAATCTTCAGGTTCTGCTGTCTGGTGATTAGCTGCTGTATTTCCTCCTTTTCTACTTCCTGGCCCATTGTCAATAGATTCTGTACGGATTTAAGCATTTTCTCTGACTGAACAGCTGCTGATACTGCTTCTTCTGTACTTCCCTCCCTACTATCGAGAGATTCTGTATGCATTTTAGTCCCTTCCTTTAACTGAAAAACCTCTTGGGCATCAAGAAAAGACCCATCACACCTTTTTCACTTTTTCTGAATTCACTTTCCTTCCTCCGACTATGTACATACTGAATCCCCTCCACTTAACTGAATTTCTATTCATACCCAAAGACTAATTTCTCAGATCCTCAAGTTCACCTCTCTTGACACCCTTCATGATCTTTGAAATGATTCCTCAGTTTTTGAACTCTTCTAGTTGTATTACCCTCTGATTTTGCTTCTAAACAATTTCCCATAACATCTCCAAATACATGTTCTCTGATGGCTCCTATTTCATTCACCTCTATCCACTTCTTTAGATCTTGTTATGTCAGGCTGGTTTTGGTACATTCCTTTATTTGAGCCCATACCATATTTTCTTGGCTCAGGAAGTGCTAGAGGTATTAAAATGATCCCCTAAAGTCATACTAGTAACAGTAATGATGCTTTCTAACACAAAACAGTCTACATCATGAGGAGAGTTTGGATCTGAGTGTTGCATTTTGGTTGAACTCAAAAATCTTACTCTCTTTTGTCATGTCAAGACTGCATTTTTGTACAATAGTCAGCCACACTAGTTCACTTCCCTAGTGTTACCCACTCTCTAAAAACTGGGTCTCCCTAAATGACCGTCAAAAATTAAAAGAAAATAATTCACTAAAGTTGGCAACACTCCTGGCATTCGATCTGAACTAGGGAAGCTTCTATTACCAAGACCTATCAAACTCATACAGTTTAGTACTTTCAAACTGCATAACCAATTCCTATATTGCTCACGGGTACCATGGCATTCTAAGCACCACCAATACCGACACACACACACCTCTTTGTACTATAAGTGAGTTTTACACTCATGGAGCCATCTCTTAAACATTCTCTACTGTCATACGACAGTAGATAATGTTCATGAAGTGTGTGTGTGTGAGTTCCCAACTGAAAATCAGATAAACAGCAGGAAGGGTAAATTGTTTTACATGATTTCAAGACAAAACCATACTGACATTTCAAGACAAAGTCATACTGACAAGATACAAAGATTAACTTTCATCTTCACTAATTTTCCCACAAGAAAGTAGAATTTTAAAAGGCATACCATGGGTTGCAATTTATAATCTAATTTAGTAATATCTTTTAATATATATTTTTCCAAACAGCTTTGAAATAACCAAAGAAAAATTCATGCAAGGCATCAGCATGAAAAAGGCCATTGAGATACATATAAAACTAAGAAAATATTCACAGCTGGTCACAATGCCAACCTTTCCCTCCAAAAAAATCCACCTTCCTCTCACTGAATATATATATATATATATATATATATATATATATATATATATATATATATATATATATATATATATATA
>JAYMFT010310366.1:0-10128 GCA_038088735.1 Panulirus argus | reverse complement strand
TCTCTCTCTCTCTCTCTCTCTCTCTCTCTCTCTCTCTCTCTCTCTCTCTCTCTCTCTCTCTCTCTCTCTCAAGAATATTGCTTACCATTTGTCACTATTTTCTATATTGTCTGTAGAAGTGAATATATGGTGTTACTTGCTTCCTAGTCCTCTCTCTTCGGAGCTGGCTGGCTACATGGCCCACACCTTGAAACATATATATGTGTCGCCTAGACGACCATTACACTGCCTTCGTAGACTTGCGTAACGTAATGAATTAACTGGAGTAAGTTTCCGCCCCTGCCCGTCAGTAGTGATATTGTTATAAAGGGATGTAAGCACCTGAGTACATATGAATACGTGCAGCCATTTCAGAAACTCTCACAGTCATTCAGTCCCCACAGTGTCGTCTCTCAGAACTCTTCAGCTTTCCATCTATTTCTTTACACATCACGACTCTTGAAACTCTAATCCCTATCGTTTTCAAATATATCAATGCATATTGATAAAGCGCTGGTTTGTGGACAGTAGAAGTCTAAATGAAATTTATTCTTACTTTACTCTGATAGCGGAGTGAAGGCATAGAAATGGATGCGGGCAATACCAGGTAGAGCCTTATTATAGTTTCCATTGTCACCTCAAATTATCAGTTAAACAAGATAACGCCGAAAGAAGACTTCCATATTATGTAAAGAAAAGAAAAAAGTGTTTTTGGAATAAGTGTTCCATAACTGCGTCACGGGTGACTGGGTATGGAAATAATCCGATACTTCACGATAAGATAAATTACTTTTCGTATCTCATGCTGAAGGCCACTTCCCTCAGCAGGAACTGGTGGACGTAAACACTTGGCTCGCCGCATATATCAGAAGACCCAAGAAGCGGGGGTAAACAAGACGGAGAAGGATGGACTGACAACATCCTCTCTGCTCTTGGTAAGGAATGATTAGACGCATGGAAAACTGGGCGGCATGAAAAAAAAAAGAAATAAAGAATCAGCTATGAGAGATTGAGAGATATATTTTTTAATTTTATTTTGATGTAATACTTATAAGGGATGAAAAAAGATTTATCCGTCTTTGATGTAGGCTTGAGAGAGATAAACAGGAACCCTGTCTCTCAAGTAAATTTAGCGAAATTCAATATATTCTTCGTCACTGATGTTGGACTGAGAACCTTTGTTGGTAATATTCGACTGTAGGGGAAGACCAAAACCCATTCACTGATATAGAGAATAAGAAAAAATTCAAGTTCCCCCTAAAGTGATTCAAGACTGAGGGGAGTAAGCAAGTCCCTCGTCAAAGGATCAGAGTGATGAGGTAAGACCATCCTAAAAACGATGATCATTGTCCCCTCGTTGGTGGTGTGAGACGTCAAGGAATGAGCAGTGAACTAGACCTCCATCCTCGTCACTAACAAGAGTGGAAGACATGGCAAAGGCCATCTTATGTGTTCATGTCAAGGCTAAAATGATAGCCCAGTTATGATCATATATGGTACATTGCGAAGTACAACACAGTGTTATCTATTTATTTCTACGTTGAGGATGCGTGAATAAGGATACGACAAACTTTTCACACACGCACAAACGCGTACGCTAGCGAGGTAGCGCCAGGAATAGAACGGCTTCATTAACTGTCACGTATGATGCAAGGAAACCGAAACTTAATCCACAGCCAAGTCCCATTTACCGTTCCATGATTTTCCCTGTGATCACTTCATATGGCTTAGTTCAGCCCATAGACAGCCTTATCGGTCCAATTCGCTCCATCCCATGCACGCTTCTCACCCTCTTGAATGTTCAGGCGACGACGACTCACAGCCTCTTTCTCTCCATCCTTCAGTCTTCTTGTCAGTTTTCCCCTCAACTTTGCTCCCTTTACTTATGACATACATATTCTCTTAGTCAGTTTTTCTTCACTCATATTCTCCATCTGACAAGACCTTTTCAGCACACCCAGGTCCGCTATCTCAGTCACAGATGGCTTATGATCAACAGCCAGATGATGATAAAAATCCCGGAGATTTTGTTCAAAATTTCCTGTAAATTTAATGAAGTTCCTGTAGACTTCTCTTACCTATTTCATTCGGTGTCTGATACAAAGTCAATACAAAAGAGATTCCCATTCAACAAAATCTATCATAGTTATGCAAAGACTGGTAACTGTGCATATATGAGCAGAACAATATTAAGTCCTTTGACTTAAACAAAAGTAGACTACTAGAACACTCCCATATGTTATTGAAAGTCTTTGGTTGTGAGACGTACAGTACACTATCACATGATTTATTCATATTACAGTGGAAAATACCTTATCAAACAGTTTATGAAGACATTATGCGAAATAGTGTGAAACAAGCTATCAACAAAATAATGAAAATAGAGATAAAAATTTACGAACTCTGTAAAAGCGACAACTTGGCAATTCTGGTCGAGCTCCTTAATGATATGCAAGTTATTAATAAAACAGAAATATAAATGTGCCTTCTAAATACAATACCTTCATAATTCTAATCCAGTCTCTTGCAACATGTGCTGTTAATTATCATTCTTAATCCTTATCACTTTCATCAGCATTCACAGCAATACCTTACTTGTACATGTTGCTATTCATTTCATCAACTAACGCTTTACATATTGGTACATCATTACACTTGTTATTGGTAAGAAATCTTTTTGTGTGAAGCAGTCCGTTGATAGTTTCTGTAGATAACCGATTCCTTACTTTAGCTTCCATCGAAGGAGGTTAGGGAATATAATTTCATGATTGTTTCCTTTTTTAGGACTATTTCTTGAGAATTTCTGGGTAGCGGTCAGCAAAATCCGAGTGTTGGACGCTCCTTTAGCCTTTCATTTCTTGCACGATTAATCCTACTCACACCATCTGTTGTGTTTGGGCGTTTCATTTCTAACACGTCCACTCTCTTCTGTTCATTTGCATACGGGGCCCCATGATGAGAAAAGGCCTTTTTTCCTTTTATTCATATTCTAAAGAAAGAATATTATACCATTATATATGTCCATCTTTGCCCTCACAAATAGGTACCCTCCATCCATGCTCCTCAATACATCCAAGAGCTTTGCTTCCTCTCTCACCTTATCATTCACTTCTGCTCCTATAGTTCCACCCGCTACCATGTCATCTCCCAGGTGCCTAAAGCACTGCAACTCCTCCATGCTCTCTCCATTCAAACCGACACACAAACAATAATGTTTTGCCCCATATTAGACCTCTTTACCTTACTTTCATCCTCATTAACTCTCAGCTTCTTCCTTTCACACACTCTTCCAAACCGGACATCAACTTCTGCTAGTACTGTGTCATCCGCAAACAGCAGCCAACTCACCTTCTCCCCCCCACCTCCTTACCCATACGTACGTATATACTGCAGACTCAGCAATGTCTCCATGACCCTCCGATTTGCCTCTCTCGCCGCCCCATGGATAAACAGATTGAATATTCATACTGAAGCTACAAACCCTCAGTGTGCAGAACCACCTACACTTGTAGCTACTCACCCTCCTCCTTTCCTTCTTGTATATTCGTCTTACTGTTACGATAAAAGCTCCTAAATGCATAAAGGAATTTCCCTCCCTCACCTTATATACGCATCACCCTCCGCACAGTATTCCCTCTCAGCTCTATCATACACTTTCTCCAGATCCACCAATGCAACGCAAAAATCCGTTTTCTTCACGTATACCTCACATAAGATCTCCAAAGCATACTTTGAAGATGTCATGATGAATAGCGCTAGTAAGATTATTGACAATTCAAGAGAGTGATGCGCTCCTCTGAAAAGCCCATGTTGAGAAAAGTTTTTTTCCTATATCTATATTTATAGAGAAAGAATATTAGACCGCAGCTTTACCAGGAGACACTGATGAAGGGGAAACCATATGATATTCACTGTTTGTTAAAATAGAATTACTTTCTGAAGTCCTGTTGTGTTCCCTTATGTCCTACATCTTACGTGAACTTGTATGATGTTAACACTTTTGATGATTCTATTTTTCAAGATTGATATTAGACTACAAGAGATGGACAGACTTGAATCGTTACTTGAACTGCAGTTTTAGGTGTGATATTCAGCTCTTTCGTTCTAACTGCAACCAAAACACTGGCAGATATAGATTGATCTCTTCTTAAAACTTCTCATCAACAACACCAGACGCAGTTTTGGAATGTATCAAAGTTGCCCTAAACACCTTAAAACAAAATCAAATTTGCTAGTTATCAGAATCGACTTCAATAAGCATGGTTTGTGTACAGTGGGTCAGGTAAAGCCTCAATGAGTTCCGACGGTCGTCTTGTAATAGAAAGTTAATCATAATCTTTTCCCTTTGCTTGCTAAAATTCGTATGTATATAATGAGGGAAAAAAAATTTGCTTTTAGAGATTTCTTTTTTGTATTATTGCATTCCGTCATGGCGGCGCAGAGATAAAGCTATCTTTCATTTACATTCAGATTGACAGAAAAAATAATTCGACGCTATAACCGACAAAACATACATAGGCACACAATGGTAGGTCGGGACCACCACCACTGTTACTACCTTCAGTGTAATCAAACACATAATGATTACCATCACATTAACCATAGATACGACCATTACAGAACTGCCTCCATCTTTAAATCTTTTACTTCTACCACATTAAACAATGAGTCTCTGTTCTCTTCCATGTCCACAAACAGGCTAGTTGGGAGCCAGTAGTCTGTTACTCTTTGAATATAGTAGTTATACCTTAGACACCACCACGATGATGATTCTTATAGTGATCTGATGTAATACCTGTATAATCTCTTCTTGGGAAAAAACAACTCATTTACCTCTTAAATGCCAAACGTCATAATTCTGGTTTAAACAAGAATCCAAATATTTTTCAGCACATGCACTCAGCACTGATGGCATCGACGATGGGGTCCGCTTCCCTTGGAAACTCAGCGGCAATGGAGATAGCCATCACATCTTCGCCTCCCCTTCCCCTGCGGAGTCGGGAACAGTGGGGATATCCATCACATGTCTGTGTCCTTTGCAAACTCATGGGCAATGGAGATATCCAACACATCTCTCATCCAGGCTCTTGGATATTGCGTCGATGTTTTGCGAAATACCCTGACTCTTCTTCCGCCGTCTGCAGTAATATGTTTGCATTTTTCGCCTTGGGTATTTGTATGTGTGAGTTTTTGAGGGAGATACTCGCGGTAAAGAGAAATCTTTACAATTTAGAATAGTCTCCCGCTTCGCAACTCGCGGCCTTCATTTCATCTTAAAAGTATTCGACTCTGGATGTAGTTTCTCATTTATTTTACTTTTAAGATACTTTTTGCATGTTATGTTCAGCAACACATACATTGTGTTCAGAATCACAACCACATTCCCATAGCTTGTGTTCAGAAACACAGTCTACACAAACGGTTCATGAGGTTATGTATGTTCACAACCCGCCTATGCTCATATACCCATTTTCACAACCTGGATTCAAAACTTTTCATATGATCTGTTATCAGTACCTACAGTTTCACAACCTGCGCTCAAAAGCTCATCTCCCACAGCCTCCTTATAAGCCCATAGGTACCACTAGCACTCATGAACAAAATACATAGACATAATTTACACTCTTACTTATGACTCCATTATTTACAGTGACTCAAGTCTAAGGTCCGCTGCACACGCTAAGTTTTTTGCCCCAGTTTAACTGCAAAGGCAAAAAATTGCACAGTTAAAACGAAATCCCGCCAGAGCATCCACACGGTACAGTTGTTAGTCAGTATAATGCAGTAGACGACATGGGCGGACGTGATGGAGACCTGCTTCGGGCCATTCTTGCGCTAGGGTGCGCCATTAAGAATAGGAGAAAAAAGGGGAAAGGCAAGAAGATATGGTGTAAGAAGTGGCTGTTGAACAGGAAGCAACTTTCTCACATGAATCTTTTGGAAGAAGAGAAGCTAGAAAGTGACGACTGGTACAATTACCTTCGCATGACAGAGGAAACCTATTGGCATCTTTTATCCTTGGTTGCTCCTTTGATTGAACGAAAGTACACATGCAAGAGGAAAGCCATTACTCCTGACGAACGTCTGACTGCTACTCTGGCAACAGGAAGATCCTATAGCGATCTACAGTACACAACAGCGATGCCACCGCAGTCGCTGAGTGAAGTTATACCAGAGACTTGCAGAGCTATTTTTGGAGTACTGAAACACACATGCTTTCGAAATGTTGAAATGCTACAGCCTGGGAGCATATATGTTATCAGCACCTTACCTACACTTCTTTGAATATCACAATTTCGTCAGTTCCTTCCTGTATGCAGTTCTCAGGCTGTTTATTTTCCTCACAACAGCATCTCGATCTGCTTCCGGATCCACTTCTCTCTTATTTTCAATCAGTTTTTTCATAAGTTATTTTCTTTTTGTCTCTGTCCGAATACCATTTCCTTTTAATTTTCCAAAGGCATTCATGGCTTTTGTAAATTTTTATGAATTCCTCCACAAACGCCCTTGAAGAGTTCCGCATGTCCGGCATCTTTTGCCGCCACAGCTACCGTGTGCAAACTGAGGAAAGTTTTGGATTTGCCTCCACACACGCTCCGGTTTAACTGCAGAGTTCAAAACCGTACAGTTAACTTTTCTCTCATCGACAGATATCGCTCAGGCCAAGATTTTGGCCTGCACAGTTAAAACTGCGCAGACAATTTTTCATCCACATGCTCCATTTTAACTGTGCAGTTTCTGCCTGTGTAGTTAAACCGGAGCAAAAACTGAGCATGTGTAGTGGGCCTTACACACATTCTTCAGAATAAACGCCTAGTACATTACTCATAGAAATATGTACATAAAAATTTCTCAGCAGTCTTTCACCACTACTATAGAACTCTATTCATAGCTCAAATTATAAATCAGCGCCCAGTCTGCTGTCTGCCCTGATATAAACCCAAATGTTAAGTGGAAATGATAATATAGAATTCGCCTTAAGTGAGGTACACTCGAATAATGAATTAATCACAGATTATCTGATTAGCTCTCTCAAAGAAAATGCGATATAAAATACATGTTGTCATATGTTCTTAATAATTGCTTCTATCTATTGCTGTCCCTTCTCCAACACGCTGATGCAACGTCTCATTACCTTCACGACTACCCTGACTGTCAGCATCTCACTAGACTATCAACAATTGAGAAACCAACAGCAGTGATACCAGGCTTCATGGCTTTATGTTACTGACTGTTAAATCTTACAAAACACACACACACACACACACACACACACACACACACACACATACACACACACACACATACGCACACACACACATACACACAGATGCACACACACATAAGAACAAGAATATCTGGCGTATAAGTCAACTGTTCCAGCTCAATCACTCTCTTGCAGTCGGCAGCCATTATATCCTATAACAAACATTATGAACGTGACATTTTTTTTTAACAAAGAATTTAAAAACGCCAGCCCCAGAAATGGTGTAGGACCGTGAAGACAGCCGTTGTGCGCAGTTGCTTTCTGAAACACCCACTCGTTATCTGAATTAAAGTAAATAATTTACATCTCCAGTATTGATATATTGCTAGAAATTTATTATCAAACTTTCTTCTGAAAATTGTCTTATGCATCAACTTTACTTATATAATTTTATCCTTTAGTTCTTTGTTTCCCGTCATCTTGAAACACAAGCTGTATCAGCACCTGACGTCCTCTCACCTCCCTTCGAACTCGGAGTCACACTGACAATGATTCTTGTTTGTACGCTTCAGGTACAATGCTCTGCTCTCATCTGCATCATTTCCTCGGTAATGTTATCACTTCAGACCCTCTACTTCAGTAGCGTCTAGTGTCTTCTATCGCCAGGAATGTAACAGCCTTAACGAGTCTCTTCCTCAACCCATTTTGGTTCCTTTGAGACGAATGAAACGCTCGGGTCGTTACCCTTCAGCCTATCTTGTCTATTTGATTTTTCAGGCCACTTCGTCTCTCAGAACTTTCAATAACATTCTTTTATGATTTATCTTTTATTTGATAAAACAGACTTTTAAAGTAAAGCACTAAAATCCCATAGATACTTCTCTTTAGTTCATTATCTGTCTCCTAAAACTCACTCTCAGTTGATATAATTTTTTCTCTAGTGACTCCGAATGAAAAACATTAAAAGGTCCCTAAAGTGTGCGGTAGAATGAACATTTTGTTCTTGGCCCATTTCCCTCATGCCAGTGACAGATACCGGTGCAACTTATTAGAATTGCATAGACGTAAATATTGTCAGTGCTAGAATTCGAGTCCAGTCACACCAGATGTTAAGCGTATGCAATACTGTTGTTATGAATATTTCATGCATATGAATGGAAATTTGTAAAACAGCCGATAGGCTCACACAAAAATGTGAATTGATCATTTTTTGGAAAGCGTGGACTCAACTCCCTCTGCTCCACTCATATTCATGTAATGTGTTTAAAACAACGTGGAACTGAGAGAGCACTTGTCAATACTGAAAAAGAAAAAAAAAGCCGCTGTGAACGTTTTGATGTTCAAATTATCATTCTTTCTTCACTCAGAAATTCTATTCATTATTCATATCATACTCAGAATACTGTCTATCCCTAGACATTATACTTTTTATTTCTAAAACATCTTGATTCCGTTTTTTACGGGTATAAACTAAGCCCTAATCGTGTTATCTTGTAAAAAAGGAAAGATAAAGCATATGACAAAGGTGAAAGATATCAATTTTAGCAGAAATTGTATCACTAGAATTATTATCATCATTATCATTGTTATGATCATTGTTATTATCATTATCATTATCAATGTCATTACTATCATTATTCTTGCATGAACTAGCAATTCATGCAGCAATTCTGAGTCACGATGATATGATTGGTATCTGAATCCTGGTTAGATAACGACAAGAAAGATTCTTTTTGCCGAATACGCAATCCCTGGGCAATCTCTATCTGACAGAGAGAGAAAATAAAGTATGTGATGGTGGATTGCTCTTAGTCATAGCTAATCCTAATGATCACTGACCAGAAATTTGTAATAGACGTAATTTGATTATATTGCAAGATTCTCACATGATATCTAAACGGGTAAAATCTCTCTCTAGTACCTCTGAGGGTAG
Source organism: Panulirus argus (assembly GCA_038088735.1). NCBI lineage: Eukaryota > Metazoa > Arthropoda > Malacostraca > Decapoda > Palinuridae > Panulirus > Panulirus argus. Next base: position 1,009 of record JAYMFT010310366.1, on the reverse strand, counting down.
GTTCTGCCAAACTTTGCTTCAGAGTGCCCTGATGCAATTAGTTGAAAAACCTAATCATGACACGAACATATTAGAATTAGGTCTAGCAGCAGTTAAGGATCTTGTCTATAATGATATCGACAAGTTGATGGACTGGGCTCACAGGCATTAAATAAATCTTAACATCGAAGTGGGCAACGGCACTCTACGGGGTCACTTTTGTTGAGTTACAAAATGTAAATGAGGAAGTAAACCTTATTATAATACTCTCTGATTACCTCAAGTAAAATAAGAAGTGCATAGGACCAGTGAAAAAGGTGAAAAAAATTCTTGGATTCATGGATAACGTACTCGAATTAATATCTAAGAAACTAATTCTAACTCTTCACAGTTCAGTGGAGCGTCTCCGCTGTCAGTATTACATTCAGTTTTGGTCACCCTCATTGAAGATAAACTTAGGGAGAATGGAGAGTGATTAACGGCTAGCATACAAGATGATTCTCAGATTGAGAGACGAATCCTAAGAAAGCAGGCGAGATAAATGAAATCTATATTACTTGAAAAACAGAAGTTAAGTTGGTTGATTAAGAAAGATATTCAAAAACAGCAGAGGTGTTGATAATCTCGATCTCAGAAGCTACTTATGGAAAGATTTATCTAATTTCACGCGCGGTTGTGGATACATCATCATGGACAATAATCTCACTTCGAATTACACGAAGTACTTTTTCGTCGAAAGGATTGTTAAAACAGTAAATGATTTTACAATTAGAATGGCTGAAAACTCATCGTCGAAATGATAATCTGGACTGATACTGTTTGAAAACCTCTGTACCATTATCATTACTATTGTTATCATTATCATTATTATTATTACCATCATTATTATTACTATTATTATTATTATTATTATTATTATTATTATTATTATTATTATTATTATTATTGTTTCACTATTATTATTATTATTATTATTATTATTATTATTATTATTATTATTATTATTATTATTATCATTATTATTATTATT
>JAYMFT010310355.1:0-10128 GCA_038088735.1 Panulirus argus | reverse complement strand
AAAGAATGAAAAAATCAATTCCGAGGGACACGGGGGCGGCGGGGCGGGACGGGGCGGGGCGGGGCGTGGCTGGCTCACTAGGCCACAGCGGGGTTGAGGGGGAAGAGGAGAGCGTATGGGGAGAGGTGTGTGGGGAAGGAAGAAGGAGGAGGCGGAGTGAGTGTGGAGGGACAGATACGTTGACCACGTTAAGGAAACCACCATATGTGCAGAGTCGCACGTTTATAGTACCTACGACTGACAAGCTCCTGCAGCAGTTAAACCCTCTTGAACACGACGGTACGGCCCTTCAGCAGGACGGTACAGCCCTTAAGCACAACGGTACGACCCTTGGGTATGATTACCTTGACTCTGACCAATGGACTTCATCACTACGGAACCTGAGGTTCTCCCAAGGGTTCACCAGACAACCCAGGTTGCGCAGACTGCCACGCCCTCATCACAGAAGCTCAGAGAGCTGTATATGGGTGAGGGGAAAGCTCCTTCCCCTCCCACGTCGGAACTAGTCTCATGTACGGTGACTAAAATCATTAACTTTATAATCGAACAGTACAGTTTATTCTAGAGAGTCGCTGAGAGCAACAAACATTAGGGAAGAAGAGAAGGCGGAGTTCACGTTGAACAGCCAGAGCGTAGAGGGAGCTCATCAAGCCAAGTGCTACGCAGCGCACTCTATCGAGAAGGAAGGCAAGAGGTGCAGCCCCGAGACTTGCGCGTACGGCACATCACTCGAGGACGGGTCCTCAGTATCAATGACGCCATTCGAGAATCGAGAAATTTCGAAACTTTCCAAAATATGCATCTGCAATACTGTAGAACCTACGGTACGATGCTGAAGACACGGGGTAAAAAAAATTACCCAGACTTCGAGAGCATAGGTTCCCTCGTCGCTTGAAGCGGTCGTGCTTAATTCCCGCGTGGAATCTTACGGCAGGAATTAAACCCGATGACCTCTGACCCCCCTCTCCGCCCTCCCAAGATACAAACGAAATCCTTAATTGAAAAGATGAAAAGAAACGCCCGGCTCAATGGTCCAAATTACGTCCTTGCCAAGTTCCAAGGGAGTCGTCCCGGGAATATATAACTAGTGCAGAAATGAAATGCAAAAAAGGCATGAAAAACTGTGAAAAGTAAGATGAGAAACGATCTTGGCCTAATTACCAGCGGGGCAAATTTTGGGCTCTCCCAGCAGATGATGCCCTAGACCTGACTTCCCAGTTTTATATATCCATTTCTATCTATCTATCTGTGTGTGTGTGTGTGTGTGTGTGTGTGTGCGTGTGTGTAAGCGTAGGTGTATGTGTGTAAGCGTGTGTCTGAGTGTGTGTCTGTGTGTGTGTATGTGTGTGTGTGTGTGTGTGTGTGAAGAGAGAGAGAGAGGAGGGAAGGGGAAGCAGACACCGTCCAGGGGGTCACATATCACTGTCATTAACTCGGTTATCAACACTAACGAGCAATTTTTGCCGTCACGAAAAGACATAAAATCAATTGGCCCGGGATTCCTTCCCTTCACCCTCTCCCCCTCCCCTAATCATGATATTTCCACTTAAAAAAGAAAAAATACTAGGCCTTAGATGATATCAACGGGTCTGAAGAATAAGAAAAAAATTTAAACGGATCATCCAAACAGAAAATGTTTGCATCACATAAACAGACAAGTAATATAAGTCTAGAAACTACGGTCGTGAAGAAGTTTCACAGCAGCCGCAGGGACGACGCTTGCCTTGCGTGTATCTTACACTGAACACGTGGATCCACCGAACACAGGCGCCAGTGAACGGGACACCGCGTCAGGTGATTATCTGAGGCAGACGTATGGGAGCGGTAATGAGGCGGAAGACGTTTTCGGAAGAAAATGGAGAAGGTATAAGTCAGTCAGTCTGTCGGTCATTAAGCAAGTCTTTCAGTCGTCCACCATCCATCCATCTCCTATCCATCATCCTCCCGAGCCAGGATACTCGCGGGCCCATCAAAACGTTCTTCCCCGTCTAAGCCCGCTCTCACGCCGGGGTACTGGAACAGTCTTAAGTCCCGGGTCTTCCACCAGCCTTCCTGGAGGTGTTGGGGAACTCCAGAGGTGCAGTTAACAACTCGCCGAGGGAGGGGGTGGGGAGGGTAACAGGAAGCCAGCAACAGTTTGTTAAGGGGAACGGGCAGGATGGTGGCCGCTCGGGACACTGCACTGCCGGCGCAAACTTCCAGAGGAACCCGGGAACTTTGCCTTTTCCGCTGACGCTCGGGGTCAGTCTCACCCCCAACAGCCCGGCCCGGTCCGGCACTCAGATCCTTCCTCGTCCGGGATGGTTCGACTGTTTCAGGCGGTGGCTCGCAGGCCGACTAGATTACTTTCTGCGGCGTGGATGATTAACCGATGGACGTTTTCAGGTCGTGAATGCTAATATTAGTTTCTCTGCGTTGACGCATCTTCGCAATGTCTTTTAATCTTTTTTTTTTTTCTTTCAAACACTTAAACGGACATCTAACGTGCCAGCAGGAGTCTTTCCTGCGGTATAATTGGGGACCAGGTCTTCCAGGTGATAAATCACGACACATCCCTCTCCAGTCTGCGCTTCACAGTATTAACGAAGTCAGTGATTTATGTCGTTCCCAGTATTTCTGATTTAACTGATGCGAACAGTGAATGTTCGCTGTATCTTTCCCGACTGGACGCTCTGGCTGCCTTGATGGGTGATGTCAGCAATCAAAGCTGTTCTGCAGTGCACAAGGTTTCTTGGAAAACATTAATCATTAGTTTTGGTTTCGCTCGTTTTGATCTTTCGCAAAATCCAACCGACCATTTTCTTTGAGGTGATGGCTGCTCTGTATTTCTCACTGAAGGTAGGTAAGGGCCTCACACGTCAGCTCATCTGTCCTTTACACTTCTATTCAAAAACACTCGTTTCTTACTCACCTCCAGATAACACCTTCCAGATAACACGTGAACAAGACACAAAGCCGTTCCCTCTATCTTCATATGAATGAGAAACAGCACGGGTGCAAGTACAGTTCCCTAGGTAATACGGATATTTTGCCGTGGAGGCATCAGTTATCGCCTAGTCTGCAAGATGGACTCCTGTAGACAAAGGAGAGAAGCTATACATGTTACCTGTGAGTCACACACACACACACACACACACCACACCACACACATATACAGGAGTCAAGACGTAGTACAGAGTGGCCTGGACGTGTGTCATTTCCTCCAGAAATGTCGGTAATGTAACAATGCCAGAGCTCGGCCAGCGTGTCCGGTGGGCGAAGGACACCAAATTCAAATCTACACAAATTCTAAACCACACAGTCGGGTCCTCATGACTAGAACGTCAACTAACAGTGAAACATGTGTGACAGCTTAACATTAATATGAAAGGTGTGTGTGTGTGTGTGTGTGTGTGTGTGTGTGTGTGTGCGTGCGTGCGTGCGTGCGTGCGTGCGTGCGTGCGTGGCAACATGTTGCTGAACCGGTCACCAACATGTGGCAGACAAAAACATGTTGTTAGTCTCGTCAGCAACGCGTTACTCCCAAAGTCCCGTGAGAATCTACACATTCTGACCCTTGCACTACGAACTGTGGGGAAGGTTGAACATGAGGAGAAAGAAGATGGAAGAGTAGGAGGCACAGAAGGAAGAGGTACAGTAAGAGGAGAAGGAGTTAAAGAGGGTGAGGGAGGACTGTGGAACAGCAGAGGACTTGAGTGGTGCATGATGACGAGGGTGCAGCAGCAGCAGCAGTAGTGGCGGCGGCAGCAACAGCAACAAGAGAAACACACTTACATACAGAGGGGAGAGAGAAGAGAAGTGTGAGGAGAGGAGACGACGGAGGAGGGAAGGAGGGAATGGATGGAGGAAGTCGAATCTAAACAGGAAAGGAGGGCAGGGCACAAGGCAAACAATAATGCGGTACACGATCGTGGTTAAGGCTCGGAAAACATAAGAACAAGCGGATGAACAAGTCGGTTAACCTTGGCTCTCCAGAGTCTTCCCCACTGTACAGACTTCACTCTCCTCCACATTCCCTCAAGTCTTGCTCCTTCCATATGTTTCCCATCCTCCCGACCAGTTTATAAACCAATCATCTCAGTAATCAGTTGGTCTTGAGCTTAACTTGGCTGATTCATCTCCATCTATTCAGAACTCACTTCTACTTCCCATCTTCACTGACCTATCTATATCTGATCATGGATCTCTTGTACAGATTCCTCAATCTTCCCACTATATTTACCTCCCATCTTTGCTGACCTAACCCTTTTCTGTCTCTTTTTTTCAATTTCCTTTCCAGTTCGGCCTCTCCGTCAGCACAGTGTCACTAACATTGCTCACGAAGTTCTTCATATCTCCATCCAGGCAAGCATGAAGACTGCAGATTTCAAATTCTTGGCTGGCCACATTACTCATTGTTCTCGCAACAAACAAGTAAAGTAATAAAGAACATACACCATCCATAAGAAAAGTATAAACAGATCAAATCCCTGTGGAATGAATGAAAAAATATCTTCACAGACGGCTTGACAGGAAATTCCAAGAATGGTCCATAACTAAATATGCAGAAACATCCCCTGAATGGTACTCAACACACCACATAAACATACCATCGTTGCTTACACACGGCCTTGTACAACGACCCTTAACATACCATCCCTAATCACACAAGACCCTGCAAACAGTCCTCCACAATGATCCTTGACACACAATCCTACACAAATGATTCTACACACAACCATCCTTGACGAACCATCCTACACAAACCATCTTCTCCGAGCAACAGCTCACAAACGACCTCCTGTACATAAGACCTTTTAAAAAAAGGATCCACAAGCAACTTCATAAACGATCCTTCAGAATAACAGTACACATACCAAGATTCACAAACCATCCCTCACAGGCAGAGCTCCCCTACTGCCTCAGAACTTCACAAACGATTTTCAAGAATCCATCTATCACTCTTCGCTTATGGTAATCCCGGAAATACATCTTACAAATCTACGTAATCAGATTCTAGAAACTCTGAATGTCTGAAAGAACTTGTTATAAACAACCCACAGTTACGAAGACCAAGAAACTATGGGGGGGGGGGTTGAAAACCACTTCAAAAACACGCCATCACTAACGACGCTCTACAAACAGTGTTTCACAAACGATAAACACAAGTTCTTCCCACACAAAACACCTCAGGAGTCAGACCTCACAAACAAGCCTCTCAGGACTGGCTCTTCATAGGCTACCCTTGAGAAGTGAGGATGTCACCAAGCTGGACTAGACACCTACTCTGACCAACCTTACGAAAGATCTCATGAGCCCTCTCCCTTCCAGGCCACCGCGTCTTCTCCCAACCCAACCCATGTGCATTCTCTACAGTCACCATCTCGTTCCCTCCAGTTCCCTGCCTCGTCCTTTTCCCAGACACCGCTTCGTACCCTCTACCCCCTAGCCTACCACCTCGTCTTCTCTCAAGCGAGCATCATGTCCCTTACGGTCCATCACTTCCTTCTCCTCTTCCTGCCAGCACTACGTCCCTTCCGGTCCACCGCCCCTTACACCCCTCACAACCTGCACAAAGTCCCTTCCGGTCCATCACTTTCTCCTCCTCTGGCAGCCAGCAATACGTCCCCTACGTTCCACTACCTCCTCCTCCACTCCTAACCTATACCACTTCCTCTCAGGTCCCGCATCTCGTCCTCTCCCTAGCCACCATCATGTCCCCTCCGGTCCACCATCTCCTCCTCTCCCAGCTAGTACCACGTCCCTTCCGGTCCAGGATCTCGTCGTCCCTCCCTTCATTACAACTTCCTCCAGGAAACTGAGTCAAGAGAGAAAACTTAAGTTATAATCACTTGCATCTCCTCCTCCTCTTCCTCCTTCTCCTGCTCTCCCTTTACATCTGACCTCCTCAAGTCTCACCAACTCTTTCCTCATGCTTCTCTTTCCCTCTCCTTCTAAAAATCTTTCATTTAATGAGTCTTTTCTCTCACCTTCACAAACCTCCTCCTCATGCTTTGGTTCCTGAGTATGCTGATAATATTTCCTACTGCTTTTTGCTTGTTTTTTTTTTCACTGCATGTTGCTGCTGCCCCTCTTACTCTCCTTCTCCCTGACCCTGCTTGCCTTTCTGCTGTATCCACCACCTCCGCCCCTGTTCCTGCTGTTCCTTTCACCTGCACCCCCTCCCAGCTCAAGTTTTCTTCCACCGCCCCTCGTCTGCTAATGCTTGCCCGGATCTCCTTCTGCAGCCCTTGCCCCCTACTTTCCCCGGTGGCTCTCCGTCTGCTACTGCCTTCTCCTCTTGCACTGCTGCTGTGCCTGCTACTGCTTCTCCATTGCTTGTTACTGCTGATGTTGTTCCTGCATTTCTTCCTGCTTCTCCATCTGTCTTCCTAGCTCTTACTGCTTCCGCTCTTTCTCAACTGCTGGTCCTCTGCTCCTGCTGTTCTCAGCCAACCCCAACCTCTCCAACTGAGAGGGTGAGTCACTCGTGCTTACCCTTACGCACCTCCCAACGAACCCACCGACCTCCACGACATCACTCCCTCCTCCCACGTCCTTATTCAATCCTCCGGCAAGAAGACACTGGGTTACATAGCTAGAAATACGAGCTGTGCAGCGAAGGATACAACCCTCACGGTTACAGCGCTACAGGCAAACCTCATTTGGAATACGTAGTCCAATTCTAGTCAACAAATTTTATCAAAGGTATTGAAAAACTAAAACGAATGATTTCGTGAGACAGGTTAGCCTAAAACAAAATCAGAGCTGAAGAAGTGCAACAAATTTTTATTCCATAAATGAGAAACAAACCTTACGAAGACAGACTCAGTGACCTAAAATTATTCTCTATAAAAAAGGACAGGCTTAAAACATGTAACAGAAGTAAATACTTTACTTATCGATCATGCCTCTGAAATGTATTGTATCTTTTCGACTGATAAATGAATAAATGAGTGAATGAATGAATGAATGAATTAATAATAATAATAATAATAATAATAATAATAATAATAATAATAATGATTATAATAATTATAATAATATCAATAATCATTATTATTATTATTATTATTATTATTATTGGAAAGAACATGTTTTCGAAGAAGGTGAACAGTATGAGGAGAAGGGCACAACTGGAGAAGACAAGGAGAGCGTATAGGAAAAAAGTAACAAGAAAAGATGTAAAGAATGAAGATAGTACTTTGAAGGACTGCTGAATGTGTTCGATGAAGAGGTGGCAGAGAAGTGGTGTGTGAGAGTCATGGCAAATGTTAGGGTAAAAAGACAAGATGTAGAAGCCATCCCGAAGTTGAAACGAGACAAAGCGGAAGGAATGGATGGGACTGCAGTCGAGTTTCTCAAAAAGTGTGGGTGACAGTGATGCTGATTGGTTAGTCAGGTTACTCGAAGTTTTTATGGCCCAATGTGAGGTGTCAGAGGACTGGCAAGATGCAAACACTGTGAACTTGTGTAAGGGGAAGGGGGACAAAAATGAATGTTCCAACTAAAGAGGTACAAGTTTGTTAAGTATATTTGTTGAGGTGTATGGGAGAGAGGTGGTATGCTACTTGTGGAAGGTGTTACGAATCTGAAGTGTGGGAGGAAAGCTACTAAATGCAGAGAGTAGTTTTTACCGGGAGAGTGTAAGACGTGTATGCAAGTAGGATGGGAGGAGGGTAGATTGTTCCTGGAGAAGCTGGGTTTGTGTCAAAACTGTGAGATGTTACCATGGCTACTTAATCTGTTCATGGACGGGACGGTGAGGGAGGTAAATGAGCGGGGTCGTGGAGAGGTGGAGGACGGGACTACATTATGCTGAGGGTGGGATGCTTAAGATGCGAGTCAGCTGCTGTTTGCAGTTGACACGGCTTTAGTGGCAGACTAGATAGTGAAACTCCAGAAGATGGTGCCACGGTGCGGGGTAGTGTGTGAGAGAAGGATGTTGCGTTAATGTGAACAAAATTAAGGTTACGAGATGTAGCAGACGAGCGAAACAAGGTAGTTTAAATGAGGAAAACTGGAGGAAGTGGAGTTTAGAAACCTGGCAGCGGATGGAACCATGGGGGCTGAAGCGCGTCATAAAGCGAAAGAAGGGGCTAAATTCCCGGGTGCACTAGGAAGCGTGTGGAAGGAGGGCTCAGTGTTTGTATGGGTAATTATTGGTATGTCTGATGGCACAGTAGTCCTGACAGTGTTGTGTGGTGCGCGTCTTGGGCCTAGAATGCAGAGCAAAGAAAGAGGATGGATATGTTGGAAGCAGAATGACTAAGGACAACATGACATGTGAGATGGACTGACAGTGTGAGAAATGACAGTGTCAGAGAAAGGGGTGGTAGGAAGTTCAGTCTGACAAAGAGAGCCGACCAGGATGTGCTGCCATGGTTCGAGCGTATGGAAAGGATGAGTAAAGAATGAGTAATCAAGAGGAAGTGTGTCAGAAGTAGAGAGAGTAGTGGTTAGGGGGAGGAGGCCAAGAAGATTTCCATGGATTAAACGAGGCTTTGGGGTATAAGGGCCTGAGCGTTTAGGAGGGCGAGAGGCGTGCTCTGGATAGTGATAAATGGGGAGCGACGTGCTGTCAATGGGCTGAACCAAGACATACGAAGCAGTGAAGATAAACCATGGATTGGTCTGTGAAGCCTGGCTATGAACAGCGGGAATGGATTTGGTGCATTATAAATGACAGCTACAGACTGAATATGTATAAGATGAAAGTCATTGTTCATTTGTTCCAGATATTACCTTGCTAAATGGGAGATGCACTTCTTCCTTATCCCTCCTCACTGGACCTTGCACCATATGATTAAGCAAGTTAACCCACTCTCTATTACTTTCTTGAATGCCAGGTTAAAGTGCATGTGCCCCCCGCCCCCTCTCTCCTGACTCTTTCCCTCTCAGCCATCTCTATCACCCCACCCTTCTCTTCGTCTCGTCCAAGGCCTCCCCTGCACATGATCTCCCTTCCCCTCCTCACTATAAGCATCACACTCTCCCTCCTCCCCTCATCATAAGTATCACACTGTGTTACAGCCAGCTGCATCTTACTGCCCCACACCACCAATGTAATTCCCTCACCCTCCTCTGTTACCAGAGGTCGTCATTCCTCAAAACTTCCTCCCTCTACAATGAACTTTATTTTCGTTCCCATTTACCTGCTTCTATCCCTTCCCGTTTACCTGCCTCTTACCCACTCCGTCTACCTGTCTCCCTCCTCTTCTATCTATCTCCATTCAATGCCTCTTCCTTCCTATCCCAGACCCAAATAAATCACAATAAGTTTCATGATTTATACGTTCTTCTGCTCTACTCCTTCATTCTCTCTCAACGTTACTTATGTCCTTCCCCAATGGGTCTACATCTCCCCCACTGACTCGCCGCTAACAACCACCTCATATCACCCCTTCGTCATTCCTAAACACCCATACACACACTCTTCCTCTGACACTGCTAACCTTTGATCATCTCACCTCACTCGTCATTCTAGACCATCATTGTTCCTACCAATACCTCTCCAACCACATGCAACCTACTCCAACACCAACAGCACCCCCCCCCCACTCAACCAAAACAAACTTCCTCTGCTCCACCACTACCAATCCTTTCCTATTCCTTCACTCTGTCAAAAGCAACCCTTCCCATTCACTCAGACTACCCCCTCCACTCCTCTCCACCAACCCCTGCATCTATCTTCCTCCAGCAATCCCTCCTCTCTACCACCACAAACCACTTCCCTCTACCAACCTCTCCACTGCACCGACATCAACCTCTCCAGTCCACTAACCACTGCACTCCAGCACCAACAGACCCATCCACTCACCAACCCTCCTGGTACTGTGATCCCACCACCGTACCAGTCCACCATAACCCCCCAACACACACACTCCCTCCAGCAGTCGCATCCCCCCCCCCAACCCTCTCCCGCCCCCCAGCTGGGCTCGGGGTGTCGGGCCCTCATAACTCGGGGCCATCAAAGGCAGCTGGCGCACTGTCACACCCGCCATTGTCAACTGCTTTTTTTTATATCGTACGGGATAGTATTTCTCTCTCATTCACGTGGATCTTACCCCCTGCACAAGGGCTGCGTAGGGGAGGATGGGGAGGGGGTAGCATTTGCGATTCCCCCCCCCCCCCCCCCCCCCCCCCCCC
>JAYMFT010310344.1:0-10128 GCA_038088735.1 Panulirus argus | reverse complement strand
CTGTAGGATACAGTTTACCCCCACCCCCCCTCCTTTGACCCCCCCCCCTCTCTCTCTCTCTCTCTCTCTCTCTCTCTCTCTCTCTCTCTCTCTCTCTCTCACCCCCTGACACACATACACACAGACACACACACAGACACACACGTGCACACACACACACACGCTCTTGTGCACGTGTTGAGCAGGGAAGCTGGTGGGGGCCCGGGGGGAGGCTAGGCGGGAGGGGTGAGGCTAGCCGGCCGCCAGCGCGCGGGAGGGAGTTGGAGAGGAGGCTCGGCGCGCATGGCTTCCCGCGGGAGAGACCGGGGCGAAAAGTAGATAAAACTCAGGTCTGGGAGGAAATGGCAGAGGGAAGACAATAGGAAATGACTTGGGGGTATGTAAGGAAGAAAGAAAATGGCGTGTGGTCGGAGTAGCGTGGCTCACGGCCGCCGCCATCTTAGGTCAAGTTGGGTGATGGGGGATGATGACAAAGTAAATTTGGGCCGAATCAAGATATCTCGATTATTTCAGACGCCGACCGCCTCTAACGCTATGAATTTAGAGGGAAGATAAAAGAGAAAACTTCAGAACAAAATGAACAGGTCAGAAATAACAGTAAACTTAGAAACAAGTTTAAAATAACAGAGAATCGAAGAGGAGACTTTGGAACAAGATTAAACCCTTCAGAACGCATCGAAGAGTCCACTTTGGAACAAGACTAAACTCACAAGAATGCATTGAAGAGACGATTTTGGAATAAGATATAACTTCTACGGACACACTGAAGAGATTACAGTGAAACAAGATATATAACATAAGGACGCACTAAAGAGACGACTTTGGAACAAGATATAAAACACGACGCATTGAAGAAACGACTTTGGAACAAGATATAACATACGAAGTATTGAAGAAACGACTTTGGAACAAAATATGTAAGGACACATTGAAGAGACGACTTTGGAACAAGATGTAAAACACGACGCATTGAAGAAACGACTTTGGAACAAGATATAAAACACGACGCATAGAAGAAACGACTTTGGAACAAAATATATTATACGAAGTATTGAAGAAACGACTTTGGAACAAGATATATATGGAAACATTGAGGAGACAACTTTGGAACAAGATATAAAACACGACGTATTCAAGAAACGGCTTTGGAACAAGATATAAAACACGACGCATTGAAGAAACGACTTTGGAACAAGATATACATGGACACATTGAAAAGAAGACTTTGGAACAAGATACACAACATACGAAGCACAGAAGAAACGACTTTGGAACAAGATAAAACACTCACAAGAAAGATTTGAAACAAGATTGAATTCAAAATAGGAAATAGAAGAGTTGATAAAGATATTTTCAGAAGAAAAAGGAATGCAAAACTAAGAATATTATAAGATTAATAGGAGCTTTAGTGTATATTACAAGACATAAATAAAAGAGAATAAATATTACAAAGTAATATAATTGAAAACGTCGTATGCAATGGAGAAATGATTAACAAATGGAAGGTAGGAGACACAAACAACATAAATAGACCAACAGAAAACGAGGGGCGGAACGCAGCAAGACCAGATGAACCAACAGGAAAAGAATGCCAATGAAAACGGAGGGAGTGTGAATGTTCTCCTACTTCCTGATGTGTTCGTTCCAGCAACTGTGGTGTTCGGCCCAGTGCCTATAAGTCTTCGGTCCAGTACTTACCCAGGAGATTTCAAAACCTCACTAAAGCTAAAAACTAGCTAGGCTAACACTCTTCACGGAAGCTAAATGACGCTAAGAGAGCCACCAGATTTCAGGGCTGAAATAACCTGTTGTAACCTGAAGTTTAAAGAGTATAAAATCCGATTCCTAACCTCAGCTAAGTTAAGCTAATGCTGAATCCAACTCACGTAGGAATTCGGGTTTCAGGAAAGCTCTAAGAGACCAGAAGTAAGCTAAGTGTGAAATTCCTTTTCCACTGGGGAGATAACAGATTTATACAGTGAAATCCTCTTTTTCCACTGTGGAGGTGACACATTTACAGTGTAATCCCTTTTCCACTGTGATGACAGATTCATACTGTGAAATCCACTTTTCCCACTGGGGAAGTGACAGATTTATACAGTGAAATCTCTTTTTCCACTGAGGAGATGACAGATTTATACAGAGAAATCCCCTTTTCCCACTGGGAAAGTGACAGATCTATACAGTGAAAGCCACTGCCAGGAAGTTTAAAGGCTTTCCACTAATAAGATGTTAAAGATTTCCGGAGAAAGGAAACAGATTTCCGGAGGTGATAGGCGGGGGGTGACGTTGCCACGAGGTTGGGAAGTGGGGGGGGGTCAAAGTGGCGGGAATTTCCGTTCACCACAGGATACCTCGGCATCCGTGCATGCACGGACGTAGGAAACACGGACGGAAGCGTGCCTGAGAGCATACACACACACACACAAACACACTGAAAGAAAATGGAATGCATACCACCAGAGAAACTACTTTACTGAAAGACAACATGGTTTCATAAAGATATCACAAGTAATCTCTATTTCTTTTAAGATTTCCACGAGAGAGTGAGCTCTGATTTATGCGAATAGGGGAAAACCTTGGATGGATTGTTTATTTCTGGACTGCCAGAGAGAGGCTAGCACTGTACCACATGGGGGGTTGATTTAAGGAGCGAGATCGTCATAAGATTAAGGAAGATTATCATCTTTATGGATGGAATCGCAGAAAGCATATATCTGAGAAGCCATCTTAATATGGGCACAGGTTGCGTATGGAGAACCCCAGGATTATCTTTAAGGACCTGTGATTTTTCCTGATTTGCGCAAATGACTTTCCGTTAGGCAATGGACTCGTTGGTGAATATGTTTGCAGATGATGCGGATGCCATGAAGAGTAGTAAACAAGAAGAGAAGGACAAGGGAACTGCACCAGCTTATAAGAGGACCTAAGCAAAACAGCAAAGTCGAGTAAATGATGTATATCTGAGTAGATGTAATGAGGGTGAGATATAGTGACGGAAGGTCAGGTCACATGGGGATCAGGTCACACGAAGGTTAGGTCACACGTGGGTCAGGTCACAAGAAGGTCAGGTCTCGCGAGTATGTAATCTACATATAACCTGGGGGGGTAGGGAATCCCTTTCTGTATGAGAGATATGGCCAGATGTGGATTGCCTGTCGGCAAAATAGTACAATGGGGTAGGGGATGAAGGGGGAGGGGAGGGGAGGGGGGTTTCAGAGGTACAAAAGCCTTATATGACCACATCCTCTCCTCCCCCTCGAAACCCAACCCCCCCTCCCCTACACCTAGTGTCAACCCCTCCCCCTTGTAAACAACTTCCTCCCCCTCCCCCCTATTCCCATCCTCAGGATTTATCCCTCCCCTTACCACCCCCTCCATCCCTCACCCCTACTTCTTCACCCCCCTAGAGTTCTGTTCTCTCCCCCCTCCCCTCTCCCCCTCCCCCAATACCGCATTCCGCGTCCGCGTTCAAAGGAATATGAACGTGCGTTCTATTTTTTGTCCTTCTTGATTGCGATTTAAACGCCTTCGAGCCAGTATTGCCAGCACGCGTTTTTTCCCCCACACTAACATTCAGCTTTCAACCGTTGAAATAGTTAAAGCACAACTTTCGCGAAAAAATATCGTCTTCGTAATTTCGCGATGATAAAGACGCGCGTGTAATATCCTGTTTATTTTCGCGGATGTTGACAATTTCGCGATGATTGGCGGGCGTAAATGTCCCTGAGTTCGCGGATGTTTAGCACTTTCGCGTTGGGATAAAGGCATCAACGCACTCCCCCCTCCCTCCCCAACTGGCGTGTTCGCGTTGGAATTCGCTCTGGCCGAATGCGCTTCCGCCACTAATTTGCATATCCACGCCAACAGTCAGCGGGGAATGAACGCTGCGTTTTTAGCTGACATTCCGACTGAGAGAGAGAGAGAGAGAGAGTGTAAGGGGAGGGGAGGGAGATGGTACAGAGAGACAGGGGAGGGGAGGGGACAAGCGGTAGGGGGGACCGAAGGTCGTTTGAGCATGGCGAGGGGGAGGGGGGCAGAGGAAGGGGTAGGGAGGGGGGAGGTACGGAGGAGGGGGATGGGTGGTCGTGTTGATGGTGGTACACTAAGGGGGAGGGGAAGAGGGAGAGGGGGTAGGGGGTGTCCCCCGGTCGTCCCCCTATCTTCCTTGTTTGTGCCGCCCATTGTCTACTTCCGCACGCTCGTTTGCTTCTTTAGCTTCGTTGCAAAAAAGAAAAAAAACCGTCGGTCCATTTATGCAATTCAAGTGTGTTTTTGTCAACAAAAAAAAGTTTTTGTGTATATTTCGCCTCCATCGTATGTGCAAATAAGTATTTTTTAAATTTACTTAATATTCACTTAGAAAAATTTATGTACTAAATAATCGGATATCAAAATGCACATTACATCTCGCCCTCTGGCTCAACAAGGCTTTTTCTCAAGAGACACGTAATGCAGCCACGAATCTATTTTTGGCGGAACTTTAAATTACACTGTTGAGGTCGTCATCGGAATCACATGAGCACGACTATACGACCCTCTGACCTTGAGCATAACGATTTATATGATTCGTGTATTATTATACTGGCTGTTTTTTTTTTTATGGTGACCTGAACCTTGAGGTTTAGGGTCAAAGGCCATGCCATTATCATACCCAAGGGTCGTAATATCATACTACAAAGTCGTCCAGTCGTGTTTAAAGAATTACACTCAAAGATTTTAAAAATCAAGAAAAATAGTCATTGCTTCTTTTCAGCTTAAGCTTATCGTGTCTGTATTATCTTCTATCAATGGATATCAGAGCTTATATATTTACACATAGTGCCCTTTGTAGTGTGCCGATTTATTTACACTAGTCCAGGAAGATCTTTACACGGAAAATTATAAAGTAAACTAATATTTAAATCTTGACTTGTGGCAGCCAGCAAATAGCTAGCGGTATCTGGCAGTGTTGCTCTCGTCGTTGCTAGATGTTCTCAGTTACAATAACTTTCTTTTATTAATTTATCCTTTATTTCCTTATTCTACATGTATGATATAAATGTTGTTCAGGATTTAGTAAGTTTTTCTAGTGGTGTTTTGTATGTGCAAAAAAAAATATCAGATCCGTAAACCTAATATACAAAAAAAGAAAAACTGGTTTGGCAAAACATCTAAGGCTTGTGATCCGGTTTTATCTAGTTAGTAAAGATTTTCTGAGGTGGTGTCATTGTACTTTATAACCTCGTATATAATACTCTTCTTAAAGTTATTTGCTCAGAATAATCAGTATCTTATAATGTAAACAAGAAAACAATTTATTTTTCACGTAAAAATTTTTAAATTATCGTACCCTATAAGGTTGCTCTTGCCAACACGTGATCTCTCATTTATTCTCACAACATTTGTTTACGAAAAACTTTCTTTTTCTCAGAAAAAATTTGACGTCATATTTCTTCAAAAATTCCTCCGAATTTGGAGGGTGTGATAACTGCCTCCTCACGGAAGCACTCTGACCTTCTGCACACAACACATTGCCTCAAATCACGCGATATCTCTCTCATGCCTAACCCTAAAATCAAGAGGTCACATTCTCTATCATACACAATGGTCGAAGGGTCAGGTCAAAGGTCACGTCTTTTTGTACCTAATGGTCGTACCGTCGTGCTCAAAGGGGTTAAGTATGACCTTCTCTGTTTTTTTGTTTAAAGAAACGATTCAATCCTACTTTAAGGTACTTTGAAATGCGAAATTACTTAAGGGTGACAGAAATGCCCAAATTTAACAAGGGTAAAAATAAAGTTTAATTTTTCATACATCAGATGTTGAGTGGACATTTATTGTTGTATTAATACACCTTCCTCCTCATGATCATGGACATTTTTATCATCAATGCTTTACTTCATTATTATTTTTTTTCACTAATTATTGCCGTCATCCGAGGCATTTACATCATACCTTGTGGCATTACAACCCCCCACCATGTCGCATCTACACCCCATGTGACATTTACAACCCTTAAGTGACAGATACACCCAAATACTTGATGTCTACATCCATCCTTGGTTTCTACACCCCTTAAGTAACATTTGTACCCCATGTGGCATCTACACCCCTACGTGACATTTACACCCTATATGGCATCTAAACCCCACATGACATCCATACTCCCTTCGTGAAATTCACACCACGTATGTAACATTTATACCCCACGTGGCATTCATACCCCCAAACGTAACATTTTTACCCCATGTGATATCCATATCCCCTTCGTGACAAATCCCCACCCGTGACATCTCCACCCCCGCGTGATAAATATACCCCCAGGTCCACGCGCCACCAGCGAGTTCATCAAAATAGAAAATAATTAATGAAGACGGCGGAGAGAGAGAGAGAGTCAGAGAGGAGGAAAATACCAAGTGAGAGAAGGCGTGGAAGGGATAAATGGAATAAATGGAGGTAAAGGAGAATAAATGCGGTAGTAATGCTCATTAATGGCAGACTCTGGCACCTAAGGGGAAGGGGGTGGAGAGGTGTGCGTGTGTGTTGGTAAAGGTTCCAAAGGAAGATTAGATAGTCTCCCCTCCTTCTTCCCCTCCAACGCCCCTTCTCCCCTCTCTCTCCCCCTCCTCCCAATCTTTCCTCCTTCGCCTCAAGAGGGGGAATAAGGCAAAGCTGACTCCGCCCCTAATGAAGTGGGGATCGAACCGGTGTAGTGGAGGTGGGGAGAAGTGGGGGGGGGGGAAGGTGGAGCTCCCCTCCACCTGGGGAGGATGTTTAGGTGCTGGGGACTGACGCCTATGGGGAGGCCCCACACCAAGGGGGGATTGACCGTAAGGCAGGAGACTGATTGGTTGTTGGAGGATAAGCCATATGGTGTTGGAGAAGAAGCCATATGCTTGCTGGGGATAAGCCATATGGCTGTTGGTGAACAGTACCTAGCCATATGGCTGCTGGAGAACAACATTAAGCATTATATCTGTTGGAGAACATCACTATAAACCATATGGTTGCAGGAGATTTAGTATAAAGCCTTATGGCTGTTGGAGATTTAGTATTTGGCTGTTGGAGAGTAGACTAAGCCCACAGTAGAATTCAAATAAGAATAATCTCGTATTACTAAAACACAGTTTATCATATCATTTCAAACAGCTGCCAGATCTATGTTACAACGATAGTTTGGGAGGTCTTCTACCCCCACAGCTGGGTCTGAGGGACCTTACCTTATCTTACGATGGTTTTGGGAGGTCTTCTTCGCCTGTAAATACCATCACTTCTGATGAAACAAATCCTCAGTGACAACTTCATTTGAATAATCATCTGCAAGTAAAACAAGGAACTGACAGAGAACGGAGATCAAAACAAGAATTCGGCCATAAAGAGGGCGCTTCGCTGGAGTGAAACGAGACGGGTTCGGACTCTGGTGAGTCGAAGCAACAACGCCAGACCGACTGGTTCGACCACCTGCCCCGAACCTGCTTGGAACCGGTTCCGGACGTATGGATTACCGTGAGTACGACGCCTTGCGAGAGAGGCACCAACACACACAGGTGTCGTAGGCCTATGGCGTAACCCGGAAAATTATTACGACATGAAACAGGTTTCAATACTACTCTATCCGACCCAGAGACTCGAGTTCATACGAGAACATATAAACAGTGAATATATATATATATATATATATATATATATATATATATATATATATATATAATTACGGCAATTATTAGATAATAGGGTCGTTGGGTGAGTGACGTTAAGGGTGCATTGTCGTCTCATTTATACATGAGAATCGTCTCTGTTGACGGATATCTTACCCGATGGTTGACTGACCAAATGGGTCATGGAAATTAGGACCGTGGTTCAGGGTAGTTAGTGGTATTTAGGCATGTGGTTAACTATGGTTAATGGTAATTAGGGGAGAGAGAGAGAGAGAGAGAGAGAGAGAGAGAGAGAGAGACAGCAGACTGAGCGTCGACACAGAGCAGACATTGTCTCCCCAAAGCCTTACTCTCCCCAGACTAGGGAGACAAAAATAGCCTCCCTCTATTTTTTCTCTCGCTCGCTCTAACCTGAGAGGTGTCTGGCCGGGGAGAGAGAAGGGGGTGGGGGTAGCCGTCTGTTGGATACGGCTGTTCAAAAACGAAGAGAGAAAAGTTTGCGGTCATGCAAATCGGGAGGGGAGGAATGGACTATCAAATGGCCCCACATTATGTAGTACCCCACTCCACGTGCCCACATCAACCCGCCACCGTCACATCCTGCCAGTAGAGATCCCTCGTCCCCAGGGTAGCAGGAGCGCCCCCGAGCGCATCCTCCCGTGTCATACACACAAGGGCTCAGTGACAGCACCCAGTGGGAAGGTGTTCTGTGTTCTGTCGTTACCACAAAGGGTCTGTTCTGTCCTGTGCTCAGACTACTGAAAGGGTCGTAGGTCGTCCCCACCTCACAGCACTGAGTTAGGTGAGGCTGTGTCGCGTGCTCGGACGACTTGAACGTGTTCGCTGTCGTCAGCTTACATCGCTCACGGGGTTTCGTGTGTGAAGCAAACTCACTCCAAGGAAGGGGGGGGGGTTAAAGGGGGAAGGGTAGGGGGGAGGTGATAGGGGGGAAGGGGAAAGGGAAGGGGGTTTGTTGCCAAGCCCCTGAGCCCTAAGCTGCAACGATCTAGTGGGGGGAGGGGGGGAGGTCACTCACTCACTCACACACACACACACACACACACAGCTTAAGCGTCACAAAGCTTTTTATCTCCCAGAAGCCTTACTGTTGCAGCTTATCTCCCACTGTCATGCTGAGGTCAGGATGGGTGTTGACCTCTGACGTAATGGACTACTGTATTGGCTGACCCTTGACCTCTGACTTCTACACTCTGTATCCTGCTGATGTATCACGTTACAGCACAATACAGGACTGCTGTAGTGGGGTGGACCGTATATATCAGCTTTACTTTACTTATCAGTTACTTAAAATTTACTTATTAGCTTACTAATTACTTAAGGTCAGTGCCATCATCTTATGTTGCAACAACTGTCTAACTACCACCACTAAACAACCCTTCGTCCTAACTGCTACCACCATCAATACCTTTTACAACCACTATCATAACTACCACAACGACCTACTGCAAAGAAAAATCACCCTAACGACCACCATTTCCTGTTACAACTGATATCGTAACTACCACTGCCGTGCTCAAGGGTCGTTCCGTCGTGCTTTAAAAGCACCAAACGCGTCCTCTGGACCAATGACCCTTAATCGCCATACAGTCATTAAGTATTCGTTATCTATAACGACCAATTAACGTGTGAGACTTGCACGAAACATTGACAAAAAAAAAACAATCAAACGACTTCATAAACTTCTTACGATCTGGAGACTATAGAATTGCCATGACGAATCTATTACTTAAATATATGCCAAATACCTGTCAGCTGAAGCCTCTTATTGATTTGCAACATTCAGATTCAACAAAGAGGCGTATACTATTCCCTCGCTCGCCCAAATACCTCCAAAACTTGGAATATTAAGGAAATTCGTCACATCATACAAACTGGACTAGTTCAGAACACGAATAATAAATCTACTTACCCATTTGATAATCACCTCTAGCGTCAGTCTTATCATTAATCACGAAGTAGAATCCGTCACTCACTTATTATTAATCCAGGCTCATGTGATCATCAACTTGTACCGGGTTAATTGCATCATTATGGCTTCGCTATGCACTAAACATGATGACACACTAAAATTCCTTCGGGTTTGGGTAAAGTCTCGCTTTACAAACACGTAATACAGTTGTATTTCTATATACACACATTCTGTCGATAGAGCAAGTTAGTGTATTTATTAAAACACGCGATGCCTGTGTGTGGGTACACTATATGCCATAACAAATGGGTACAAACTGACAATTTGAGGAGATGGTCGGGAGGTGGACAGCAAACGAAGAAGATTTCGCTGATAGATTCGATTCACAGAGGGAACCATTTGCAGTTCAAACACAGTGGAAATACTCGAATAAAACAGACAATATTGTTTCTAATAGAAAACAGTCCCTTTCAATTATGTAACTTATCATATATATATATATATATATATATATATATATATATATATATATATATATATATATATATATATGTATTT